>OZ020525.1:9827686-10098986 GCA_963971425.1 Bryoerythrophyllum caledonicum | reverse complement strand
CGACTACCTCTTCTTCATCGACTTCGAAGCGTCCATGGCCGAGGAGCGCGCCCAGAATGCCCTCAGTCACTTGCAGGAATTCGCATCGTTCTTGAGAGTCCTCGGCAGCTATCCCATGGACACCAGCCCCATGCGCGCTTAGAGATCTGCCATGTAAGTTTATACTCCCATTCCATTCAATTCATACATACACTTTCTGTAAATCATTTCGATGCTGCAGTGTTTTGGAGTCGCTCCATCACATGTTATTGGAGCACAATCCTTATTGAAAATGCAACCTGCTCAGTTCCTGCTCATTCATCTCCTGTTTTTGTTGAGGATATTCTTGTACGCAACTTCTTGTTGGATGGATTTCGGTGGTTGTCTGTGAGTCTGATTGTCTGTCAATCATTTCGAAGTGGCAGCAATCAATCGTTGCTGCCTTGTTTCTATTCATTCAACTTGTCGTGTTTTTTTTTTTTTTTGGGTTGTACCCACATCGATCACTTTCATCAAAGAGTGTTCTGTTCTTGAAGATTGTACCAACTTTACATGGTTTTTTTCCCATGTTCCTCCCTTTCAATCAACGAGAAGGATTCTCACTGCAAAGTAGGGTAATTGGTTCGTAGAAAAGAAGTACACTCCAATTTTATGTTTAGTTGAGTGGATACACAATGCGAACTTGGACACTAGTTACATTTAGTGTAGGGACAATATGGTACACTTGAACACAGTTTGCCAATTTTGAACTAAGGTAGAGGCACCCAATTTTGATCACTTAACCCCTAAAGGACCACGACCACTTTCGCTCTAAAACCAGTCCAAAACTGCCACTGCCAAAAAGAGACATGAAAATCACATCTTAAAGTGAATTTTGGATTTTCAACCGTAAGATCTCAAAATACACTTCTACATAAACATGCCATTAAATTTTGGTTGCAATCCACCGCACGGATTGATAGATTTTAGTGTTTAAAGTCAAAACAATGGTTCATTTTCTTCCCTGCATTGAGTAGATCAGCAGACTTTGACTTCACTTTGTATCAAATTTTTGCATTGTACAAGGTCTAAATCCTATACCATTGTCTTAAGCATGATGTTATTTCCCAGCACACCAATTTTTAGAGGTAAAAAAGGGGTGTAGCGTATTCAAAACAAGTGTGCAAGGAGTGGAGGTTCAAAAATTGTCATTTCACGTTTTATTTTTTTGTGAACTACGTATGTATCCAAATGATAATCCAAACGGTCAATAAGAAGGTTTGCACCATATATTGTTTTTGAAAAAATAAAAAGTGAAAAATATGAAGATCTCTAGGTTTTATGTAGAAAAGATGAATTTTTTTTCCCCCGTTGCCCAACAGTGTGTGAAAATGTTTGACTTGGAATATAATGCCTTTTTACACTAAAGACAAGAATTTTTTTGAAAATTTACAAAAAGGGAAATATTCTTTATGTGTGTGAAAAATTTCAATGTCAATAGAAACTTTTGTCAAAATTTTTGGAGGTGCCTGGTCTCCCCACTTTTGGCTTTAAGTGGTACTAACTTTCAAACCACAAATCCAAAAAATAAAATAAAAATATGTCCACGAAGCTCTTATCAGAGGCAATCTAGAATAAAAAAATTCAGAGAAAAAGAAATTTTTTTCGAATTTTAGGAACCTGCCCAAAGTCAGAAATCCCCCCGAAGGAGGCTCTGGTCCTTTAGGGGTTAAGCCAGTTGGGGACTCTAATGACATTGTATGTCAAAAACATTTATGTAGGGAGATCTGGAATTAGGAATGAAACCTAACGGATATTTTTTCAAATTTAAACAGAGGATTTGGAATTGATGTAGGATTTAAAAGTCTAGAAACCACCGGAGCTTATAATCAAACTATAGAGTGTGAGATTTGGTGGCCTCCTTCACCCAATGCCAACAAGTGAGAATGAGTAAAAGAGAGAAGACATGCCATGGAAAACCAACTCGTGGAGGATACTCAATGCCGATCGGCCTTGTTCGACTTTTGAGGCAAGGCCCCCAATGAGAGCTCAATTGAGGTGGAGCAACCCAAAATTGCACACATCATGACTCAATGTCGATAATGACTAGAGTTTTCAGATTTTGAGTTATCGGTTTTGGGTCGCTTCATGCACCATTTCATGCATTTACCATTTTCATACACCATGCGATGCATGCTCTACCAAATGGAATTGGATGGCCGATCGGAATTGGGTGCCTCTACCTTAATTTTATTTTACTTGTTCACGTGTTGTGTGCAGAGATCTCGTATTTAACTAAAGTCTAGGAATATTGTTGGTTGTACGTCAAGAGCTGTAAAAATATCTCCAACCTTTCGAAGATTATAACTCACTAGATGTATGAGGTGTATTTGACATTTATAAAGAAATGTAAATGTCCAAAAACACCTCATATGTCCAATTTAGACAAAATTTGAGTGAGTTATGGGCATTTGAAAGTCCACATTTTGGTTAAATATCATATTAGAGTACTGAAAGTGATCAAGATTTTAAATACATTAGAAACATATTAATTTCCAACAAGATTGGATTTATTTTTGTAAAATTACCATAGAATATATCCTCTTTACATAAAAGATTCTATATTCTCACTTATTTCCCTCAAAAATTACTTCAATTTGATTTTGGTATTAATCCACTTTGACATTTTCTTTAATGTATGTAAATTTATTTGAAAAATTCTCTTTCTGTAAGCTCAATGAAGTTATTGCTAATTTTGGAAGAGAACTCATGTTTGGTCTATATCTATGTTTGAATGAAGTTATTGCTAAATTTGGGAGAGAACTCATGTTTGTTCTATATCTGTGTTTGAATTATGAAGTTAGATTCTTTCATTATCTTTTTGATGCTACAAAGTATATAATTCATTTAGTTTTGACTGCTTCTTGTTATATAAATTATAAGAAGTATTAAACTA
Source organism: Bryoerythrophyllum caledonicum (assembly GCA_963971425.1). Lineage (NCBI taxonomy): Eukaryota > Viridiplantae > Streptophyta > Bryopsida > Pottiales > Pottiaceae > Bryoerythrophyllum > Bryoerythrophyllum caledonicum. The sequence goes on along the minus strand of OZ020525.1, from coordinate 10,096,072 downwards.
GTCATGAAGTATATTAACTATTGACAACACAAAAAGATTAAATCTAGGGACATCAAATCATTCTTTTTTTTGTTTTGATCTTTTCTTAATTTGGGAAAATAGAAAGTGCACACAATGATACTAATATTATTATAACTAAGTATTTAAACAAATAACAATAATTTTAACGTTCCATAAATTATGGTCGTAAGTACTACAACTAAGGTAAACCCCCCATCCAATAATCAACAAGTTAAGCAATGTGTGAAAATGAAAAGAACAAAAAATAATACACTTATTATTTAGTGATACCCAATACAATTACAAATTCAATTCAAGTGATTTTATTTTTTTCCGATGAAACTTGAATTAGTTATGAATATTCAAAGTGTGATGCCATATTTCGCCAATGGCCATCAATAGGTATCCCCTATAATGGTGACCAAACGTATGGGTTCGTGATTGATAGCAAACCTCCCCTGGAAGGTGAAAGGGTTGTAATGGGATGGAAGTGGATTGAATATACCTCAATTGTATGGATATACCTCAATTGTATAGGTGTCAATTATAGATTTTGATTGGTTACAAAAACTTATCTTAGTTTGCTCCCTTTTAATACACATACCAATACTATTGACGTTTCTTGGATTTTAGTGAGGTAATTCATTTATATTTTACATTTACCATTACATAAGGTTGATCATAAATAATATATTCATCTACACTCTTTTCCTTGGTCTTCATGAAGCAAAATCAGATTGGTCCACAAGAGAATGTTTGTTTAGTGAAAGATTATAAATCCTTTCATAACGAATATCATCATAAAATCATTTCCATTTCAACATTTTCACATATTTTCAAACAGGATACAAACTAAACTTTATCCACATAATATTTAGAGCTTGTAAACACTCTTGGTTTCTATTTTCCCAACTACAAGATATGGTAATAAACCTTCTTCTGGAAGGTTGGGTTTGTCATTCTACAAATAATCCTTGCTCAGTTCCCGAACTGCCCAAGAAAAAACGTTGCCGAACTCAGTATACAACTACACGTACATAGTAACCGGACATAAGAAACGTCAATAGTGTTCAAACGTTGTTCAATAACCGGACTCAGAATACAACTACACGTACACAGTATATCATAACAAGACAGTTCACACACAACACATTGATCTCAAATAAGCGACCGAACGTTCAACATTGTTGCGGGAGTCTTGCCTGTCGAGTATGCTGATGGAAACAGAATAATGTCGCTCCCACAAACATCCTTCATCCTGTCAACTGCAAGAGAGACAGAAACCACATGTTAAGGACTACGGTGATAATGCAAGTATCCTACGACGGTGATAGCAAGTATACGAAGGCAAGCAGCAGCAAAATTCAGACAAAAATCAAATGAAAGAACAAAATTCAGAAAGCAACATGCATGAGTGAGTCCGATGATGTACAAGCCCGTCAGGGATCAATTGAAAATGCCAATAAGAGTTTCACATTGGAGTTTGGTTGCTTGACAACCATGTTCAATTACTACGTAACTGTGATCTGTTAGCTTTTCAGGAGAGCACAAGCCGATTGTTAAGCATTTCAGCTCAGTCGCTCTAGCTAAAATCCTCTAAGAAACGGTCTAAGTATCAAACAGATACTTCGAAAACAGAACTGCAAGGTGCAAATCCAGCCGATTCTTGGTAAAAAATGATACTATACAAAATCCTATTTGAAGCAAAATTATGTTGCCAGATACTTCCCGCCAGGCTTCAGTCACCTCACCGTTGGCATCCACAGCGTGGCATTGATCTCGACGCTCTTGGAAGAAGAGCCGGAACCGGCGCTCGTCACCAGACTGGAGGAAAAGAAATCTCATCGCCGCCGGAAGTCGTCAAGGCCGCGCACATTAGAAGTGCAAAAGAATAGCGAGACGTCCTCCACCACGCGCTCACCACCACAGCCGAGGGAAGTGCTTCTTCTGCTGCCGCTTCGCCTGCTGCTGATGTCTCCTCACCTTCGTCGCGGACCTCATCCGGAGCTCCCGCTTCGGACTCTCAGACAACGGCACATGGTGCGCCTGCGTGGAGAACGCGCGGTGCAGCCAAGTGAACGACGACGACGGCCGCGCCAGGTGGAAACTCGAGCGCATTCCGCTGTCGGAGTCCGACCCCTCACTGTCGCGCACCCTGGTGTAAAACGGCGCGTACTTCCTCACAATGCGACTCGTCCGAAGCGACATCTCAACAACCTCCACCACCTCCTCCAAAAAAGCCAAAACTCGAATTCCTCTCCGAACGAAATACAGAAACTTGCAAAAACTCAAATTCTTTCTCTACACAAGTCCTGTCAAAACAAACAAGCACTCCTCAATAGAGCTCCTCCAGAAAAAGACCGCGAACGCAGCTAAATAGCAGACAGACAAGGGAGAAACCCTGGAAATCTTGCGCCGCAAGCAGGCTCTCGCAATGAATGAGCAAGAACTTTCTGAGAATCCCGACTGGCAACGGCTTGTTGAACAGTCTTAGTGTGCGATGAATCTTGTTCCCGCACGACGACCTAAAACCGTCTCTACGCACCGGGACCGTCGATCTGGCAGATCCACGGTCAATTTAACAAGAAGCACTTTCTGGTATGTAACGGCTTTGTTGTTCGTAACGGTTTTAGGTGCCGAAGAGAGGAGATAGGAAGGCAGCGACGAAACATCCGGGGATCTGCGATAATAACCACCGGGTATATGCGTGGTATCGTAGGGCCCGCCACGAAGACCAACTGTCGGCCTGCTTTTTTATTCCGACAAGCTGCCCGCAGCCCGGGTGTTTCTAGCACGTGTGGAAAATATGGGGCACTGAGTTGGGCGGGGTCGAGTGGCCGCATCGAGAACATTCCCTCTCTCCACATTCCTTAACCCCTAAAGGACCAAATGTCCAAATTTGGCTTTTTGAAAAATCGGTCAGGTTCCTATGGTGTCAATTTCCAACATTCCACTTGGAAATTTTTACTATAGCAAGACATTACCAAGACCTTAGTGGGAAAACAATTTTTTCCTAAATTGGACATTTGATAAAAAAGTTATAGGGTTTTGAATTTTAAATGGGGAGGGCAGGCACCTCAGGCACCTCCAAAAACTTTTGATAGGACACTCTATTGAAAGTGAGATTTTGAGTACTTGCAAGTAATATTATTTCCCTCCATGTTGTCAAAAAAAAGTTCTTGTCTTTAGTGAAAAATAGCATACCAACCCAAGTCAAACATTTTCACACATTGTCACTCATTGTCGGGCAAGGTACCAAAAAAACTTCTTCTTTTCCACATAAAACCTAGAGATCTTCATATTTTTCACTTTTTATTTTTTCCACAACAATATGTAATGTAAACCTTCTTATTGACCATTCGGATTATCAATCGAAAACATATTAAGTTCAAAAAAAATTAAAGTGTGAATTAACAAATTTCGAGCCTCCACTCCTTGCACACTTGTTTTGAATGTGCTACACCCTGTCTCTACCTCTAAAAATTGGTGTGTAAGGAGCTTAAGTCATGCTTAACAAGATGGTAATAGATTTAGACCTTGTGTAGTGAAATTTTTTGACACCAACTGAAGTCAAAGTCTGTTGATCCACTAAACGCTGGGAAGAAAATGAACCATTTGCTTGACTTCAAACACTATAATCTTTCAATCCGTGCGGTCAAAGTTTATGAAATTTTGTACATGTATTACTTAATAAGCCTTTATTGAGATCCTACGGTCAGAACTAAAAATAAAAGTTTTTGTTACCTTCTTTATTCATTGCACTGTAATCCATTAATTTTGAAGTGTTTTTGGTGTAAAACTGTCTTGGTACCTTAGGGGTTAAGGTTGGATGACCTATAACCACCAACTTAACCTTGCTGAGCGTTTGTGTACGTGGTAAGACAATTTTTGGGAATTCAAAATAGGATTTCATGAATATTGCAATTGTCGTGACCATTTATTTCTTCATATTGAAATTGCTACAAATTTTCACAGTGGGTAGTGAGCCGTGACCCATTCTGGACATACAGAACTCTCTATTTCCACAGTAAGTTGTACTAATGACCACTTCTGCAAGAGACTAAAAACCGAGAGCTTTGAACCAATCATAAACTGACACCCAATCATAACTGACTTCCTAAAATTTCGGAAATGGGGTGGGTGGGTGGTGGTTTTGGTCCACATTAGGTTGTTGGTTATGGGGTTCGTGGTGGTGATAGGTCATCCAACGTTAACCCCTAAAGGACCAAACGTCCCCCCGGGGTCATTTTGGATTTTGGGCATGTACCTACAATTCAAAAAAAAATCCTTTTTTAATGAATTATTTTTCAAGATAGGATCTGATAAGAGCTTCGTGGAGATATTTTTTAATTTTTATTTGGATTTGTGGTTTGTAAGTTAGTACCACTTAAAGCCAAAAGTGGGACTTCGGGCACCTCCAAAATTTTTGACAAAAGTTTCTATTGACATTGAGATTTTTCACACATATAAAGAATATTTCTTTATTTAGAAATTTTCAAAAAAAATCTTGTCTTTAGTGTAAAAAGGCATTTTATTCCAAGTCAAACATTTTCACACATTGTCGGGCAACGGGGGAAAAAAACTTCATCTTTTCTACATAAAACCTAGAGATCTTCATATTTTTCACTTTTTTTTTTTACCAACAATACATGGTGAAAACCTTCTTATTGACCGTTTGGATTATCATTTGAACGCATATGTAGTTCACAAAAAAATAAAACGTGAAATGGCAATTTTTGAACCTCCAATCCTTGCACACTTGTTTTGAATATGCTACACCCCTTTATTACCTCTAAAAATTGGTGTACTGGGAAATAACGTCATGCTTAAGACAATGGTAAAAGATTTAGGCCTTGTACAATGCAAAAATTTGATACAAAATGAAGTCAAAGTCAGCTGATCTACTCAACGTAGGGATGAAAATGAACCATTGTTTTGACTTTAAACACTAAAATCTATCAATTCGTGCGGTGGATTGCAACCAAAATTTGATGGCATGTTTATATGGAAGTCTATTTTAAGATCTTATGATTGAAAATCCAAAATTCACTTTAAAATGTGATTTTCATGTCTCTTTTTGTCAGTGGCAGTTTTGGACTGGTTTTAGAGCAAATTAGGTCGTGGTCCTTAGGGGTTAACTCAATTAACTTCGATATGACTTGCCTATTCATTTTTGCCCGACACAAAAATTCATTGTCATAGCGCAAATGATAGGAGCATTGCCTTAACCCCTAAAGGACCACGACCTAATTCGCTCTATAACCAGTCCAAAACTGCCACTGTCAAAAAGAGACATGAAAATCACAACTTAAAGTTAATTTTGGATTTTCAACCGTAAGATCTTAAAAAAGACTTCCATATAAACATGCCATCAAATTTTGGTTGCAATCCACCGCACGAATTGATAGATTTTAGTGTTTAAAGTCAAAACAATGGTTCATTTTCATCCCTACGTTGAGTAGATCAGCTGACTTTGACTTCATTTTGTATCAAATTTTTGCATTGTACAAGGCCTAAATCTTTTACCATTGTCTTAAGCATGACGTTATTTCCCAACACACCAATTTTTAGAGGTAAAAAAAGGGGGTAGCATATTCAAAACAAGTGTGCAAGGAGTGGAGGTTCAAAAATTGCCATTTCACGTTTTATTTTTTTGCAAACTACGTATGTATTCAAATGATAATCCAAACTGTCAATAAAAAGGTTTTCACCATATATTGTTGGTAAAAAAAAAAAGTGAAAAATATGAAGATCTCTAGGTTTTATGTAGAAAAGATGAAGTTTTTTTCCCCCGTTGCCCGACAATGTGTGAAAATGTTTGACTTGGAATAAAATGCCTTTTTACACTAAAGACAAGATTTTTTTTTGAAAATTTATAAATAAAGAAATATTCTTTACATGTGTGAAAAATCTCAATGTCAATAGAAACTTTTGTCAAAAATTTTGGAGGTGCCCGAAGTCCCACTTTTGGCTTTAAGTGGTACTAACTTTCAAACCACAAATCCAAAAATAAACAAAAAAAAATCTCCACGAAGCTCTTATCAGATCCTATCTTGAAAAAATAATTCATTAAAAAAGGATTTTTTTTCGAATTGTAGGTACATGCCCAAAATCCAAAATGACCCCGAGGGGACGTTTGGTCCTTTAGGGGTTAACTCAAAAGCCATGTTGCGAAATCCATGACATAATTGAGGAGCTCCTTAGATTATTTCTTGGAGGTCATTTCTATCATTTGATGTTGACTCTTTAAAAATTCTTGAACCCTTTTTCTTGTCCCTTGTGTTATGAGTTGGTTGCCCCATATTTAGCTCCGTTCACTTTCCGGGTAACGGTGTTGCACGTCTCGCAGAACCTTCCCACATGAAACAATGGAAAAAAGGCGTGGCTTTCAAGCTTTGTGGTCGCGCCTTCGTCAACCATGGCTCGCTTTCTTTACCTCACTTTTCGGGTACTTTTCCCGCATGTATTTCCGACATCCAGCGAGTTGCTTTTGCTTTTTTTGTACAGCTCGGATGATTTCCTGGTTGAGTAGGTAGGTACAGTACCTGGAGTCGGTCCGTAGCCTGGTGGGTCTGTACGTATGCCTGGGGTTTGTGTATTGTGTATTGTGTACCGTATGTGGAGTAGAGTACGGTGTTGTGTATGTACAGCAATTGTTTCATGTTTTATCATCTTTTGGCTTACATAGATTCCTCGTCATCAATGGGTGTGTAATGTGTAACACCATGAGAGATGACTAGTGAGTGAGTTTCGCATATCGTGGTGAGAGGAGGCGCAAGGACTTAGTCCTGGAACCTAGAACTTCGTGCAACGAAAGGTTGTTGGCCTTGCTGGGAGCCCTTGTATGTTCTAGGTCTCATCCTTGGTAAGGTCATTGGGAAGCAATACTGATGTGTTGGAAGCGCTCCAATATCCAGATCTGGATTTTGATGGTTGTAGAATTTGCCCATGAGAGAGATTGCAGCAAGTGTGAACTGAAACGAGGGAAACGTGTGTTGGGTGTGAAGATCTTAACGTATTAGGCTTGTTTATCAGCAGATCAGTCAAGATCTAGAGTGTAATAGATTAGACCTGCAGACCTACCGTATAGTCCTTGTTCGTCCCCGATCCACGATTCCAACACAAATGTATTGGGCAACAAACTGATTTAGTCTTGCCGCGAAGCACCGCGTACACAACAACTTCAAAGACCCTAGCACCGAATGGAGAGTCAACACACGAGCCTCAACACACATTTAACGACGCAAGAAACATCAACACAAGACAAAGTCTCATACGATCAGGCTATCCCTTACCCTTATGCTTCCATCCTAGTCCACCATTTAGATGTATTGCTCAATGCTTATCTTCCCCTCAAAGCACTGATACATGATCACAAAAAGTTATCATTCACTAACAGAAAACAAGAGTGTCTAGAAACAATGCCCAAGTACATCGAATCCAACCACAACATCGATCGCCCAAGCACATCAGTTTCAAGAAGAAAGAAGAAGAACGTCGGCCCGGAGGGACCGGCGTGAATAAAGTGTTTGTTCGCACCACCACTAAGACCATGCTCACCAAGCAAGGAATTAGTAGTATGCATCAGTTACAATCAGAGCACCGACCTAGAAGCAACAAGCAGCCTTTTTAGAGATGCAACATCACGATTAGCCGATCAAGCCCGGAGGAGATCCACCCTGCAAACGCCCCTCGAGGCACAACATACTCAACCTGTTGGAGATAATTGCACCTTCTACACCCAATATATACAAGCTCCCAAGATTCACAGGCTTGACACATCTCACCCTCGTCCCACTTTGTTTATTGATAGATCAAAAATAATCTTCCGATATCTTCAGATCCCTTGCTTCATATTACTAGACAATTACTATACGATCTATATACCTAATGTGCTAAATAGTCATATAACAATAGAATACACTAACATCACAAACCTAGCACCTTGCAAGTATGACCACGTGAGGCACAAACCTCACTGCCTAAAACGTCAACAAATATCGTCAGAAGCGTGGAAGGCCTCTTCAACAAATGCCGCCACCTACAACTACAGAGGACACATGCATCAATGCCCCGAACTCCAACAAACACCCTCATTCCAATGGAAAGCAGCACCAGCATACATCATCAACTCCTCCCCAGATGAAACAAAAGAGGTAAGCATTCGAACCTAACGTAGAGGCACCCAATTTTGATCGGCCACCCAATTTGGTTCAGTAGAATATGCATGGAATGGTGCAAGAACTTGGGCAAAGGAGAATATCCAATCTCACCTACTCTACAGTTTCATTATGGGCTCCGGTGGTTTTTGTGCTTTAAATTCTATATCAATTCCTAATCTTTGTGATAAAATTTGAAAAAATATTTGTTGAGTTTCATTCCTAATTCCGCATCTTTCTACATAAATGTTTTTGACATACAATGTCATTTGCATCCCCAATTGGCTTAAGTGAGCGGAATTGGGTGGCTCTACCTTTGTCCATTTCTTGCAAACTCTCATCCTAGTAAACGTATCATGTCTAGTACATAGTAAAACATGCAACCAACCTACATACACAACTCTGAAACAAAAAAAAGAATGAAAAATTAATACTTGGACAAGAATCCCTTTATTAGCCAAGAGCACTAACATTACAAGATAGACACCAAAAAACCCTTAAAAACACAGGTTAAAAGTCCACTAAGGTGGTATATTTATAGTGTCCCAAATGGTTTTGGAAAGAGTCATGAACCTTCTATTACTACATTGTGCAAATGTGGGACCAATCTAGGAATTCTATTGATAGAATGTGATAGTTGCCTTGATTTGAAGTACAAAAACCTCAAAAATATTGAGTTGTGACTTACGGTTTGGCCAACATAGGTATATCTTTCATCAATATATACCAGTCAGAAGTATATGACACTTACCAATTATGCTTACTTTGAGAGTTCTAGGAAGCTAAATACTTTAAAATATTTGGGACACATTCTTGCCACAATGTGTTTGTATATTATAATTGAAAATTCTAGATCGGAAACTTATTTTTACTTTCTTACCTAAAAACAAGATATTTCTTCAAGGCTCCTAAAATAGGATAACTTGCCATACCTTACCACCCGAATTATTAAAAAAACCTAGGTTTGAACCATCCACCATTCAAATACTATGCATACACCATCAAAATAATAATATTGGTACTTTAGAATAACTTGCCATACTCACCCCATAACAAATAACCTCAACATAAGCGGAATAAATACAAAAATAGCTCCACCTACACCCCTCTAACCCCAGTGAAACGTAACAAAAAATGGTCCCATCTTAAATATGCAAACACAACACAAACCCACCCCATTACACCACCCCCCTCCCCACATATTGTGACTATCCCCTTAAAATTTGCCCCCCATATAGTTATTACACATGTGGTTCCTTCAAAGAACCAATAGAAGTCAGTACGGGACATTGGCATAAAGAAAAAGCCGGATACGACATATTCAATTCAACTATAGAAATAAAAATTATCCAAAAGACTCCATGGACTTCAAAATTTCCTCAGAGTAGAAATGATGGCCCTTCATAAAATTTTAAAACCCTCCAAATTATCACTACACAATATGCTAATGAATCTGCACACATCTTTACAAATTGTATAGACTTATATTTATTAAACACACATATAACACATCCTATTCTCCACAATAGCCAACCCGACCAAGCCATCCTATCATCCATGGTTCAAATGCTACAAAATCGCACACAGATCACAACTCTCTATAAAGTTAGAGCACATGTTAACATAGAGGGAAATGAACAAGCGGATAAACTAGCTAAAGAACGACTAAGTAAATCCCATAGAAATGCCAAACACCCACATGAACATGCCCACGCTACCCCATACTACCTCTACAGAGAAAGTTGGTCTTCTGTGGAAGACACCCCGGACAAAGGCCCCATCAGATTTTTAGATAAATATCTCAAAAAACAAGATCTAATTAACAACCTCGATCTAATCTCATAAAATTTCTCTAACGTGGATAAATGGATTGGTAATAACAACTTTGATAATGAACTCTCTACAAACTTTTGGAAAAATCCCACAATTACAGACTTACAAAAAACATGCATTATCAAATTTTCTACTGGACAATACATGGGAAATGCCCGCAAACAACTATTTTTTGGTATCAAAAGGTTTCCATCTATAACATGCCCAATATGCGCATCATTAGACCAAGACACATGGCTACATGTACTCTTCAAATGCCAAAACCACCATATACACTCCCTAATCGTCAAAAGGCACAATAAAGCGGTATGGAAAATCCGGAAACTAATAATACCCTCCAACAAACCACAATGCTTTATACTTATGAACGCCGAAACCTTCAACAACAAACCACAAGAAAATACGGTCTTGTCATGGCTACTTCCATGCACATGTGGAATCCAAAGATGTCATTGTAATGCCAGATTCAAACCAGACATACTATGCATCAAAGGGCTACCATATAAAGACCCCCACCGGACCACATAAATACAAACCTTACCATCCAATTTCTCGAATTCAAATACTGTAATGATAGATTTTCCCCAAAGCAATCTAGAACAAAATTAATAAATACCAGTCACTTATCAACAACATTACAGTCCTTGGATGGAATGTTGACCCCCTTATTGTCATTACTGTTGGAGCTAGAGCTACTACCTTTATCCCTTCTATGAAAAGTCTCGAAAAAACATACAATATCCCCACTGATCCAATCAAAAATACATTCATAAAATTAACATCATTGCTATCCAACATGCAATGTCCATACTTCTACATAAACGCAAATTAGAAATAACCAACCCCTTCCAGATTCAAATGATACACCTTAAAACATTTCAAAACACTGAGTTAAACTTAACAGATCACTTCTTGGAATGCATCCCTGTGGTTCTAGTTGGTCCTTGGTCTCTAGTTACTAGCTATTGGTCCCTAGTTACAAAATGTCTACTCTCGAGAGGGGAGAGTAGTTCCATACTACTAAACCTATGCTTGGTGGAGATGGATTTAGTGGTGGAACGAATAGACACTTTATTAACTCCGGCCCCCTCAATGACCGGGGTTCTTCTTCTAACACCATGAAATAGACACCTGGAAATATGTATGGTTGAATGTCCTTAGAAGCCTGTTTGCATCACATCCCCGAACTTGCAAGTTGTGGAGAGGATTATCTAGCTTTCGAAGGCCACATTCGTGGTTTTATGATGTCTATCGTAGTAGTTTCAAGTAGCACCAATAAATAGGTATTTCAAATGTCAATATTGTCATTACCTCTGATAAAGTTTTAGAGGCCAGTTTTTATTTTTTTAGCATCTCCAATGCTCGGTCTGTGAACGTTTTGAGGTGGGGTCAATACTGGTACAAATTGTGGTAGCCATAGGGCAGGTTCTATGATAACTATGGTCATGGGTTACTATCGTAGTCTAGTTGTTCGTGATTCTCAAAGTTAACCGAAATTAACCTTAAGCGAGCCCACCTAACCAGATCGTCTCCAGAAATTTTTATCGTGTGCCAAACTCTCTAAATCTTGAAAACACTTCACACTTAAATACCTCAGCACATCCCGGAGGATGGCTTCCCCGGTACCTAAATAAGTAACCACAAGTGTTTAGTTTAAACTCTGTTGAGCATCAGAGTAGTTTTCCGGTAAATTTTTACAATGCCTCGAAAGTCACTACCTTCTGTTCTCGCAGTTTAGAGGCCACAATATCCATAAACTAACTCTACACCTAGAAAAAGTTAAAAGGTTAGTTTACCGGTCTTCACAATCTACCGGAAACTTGTTCCGGTAAACCGGTTACGTAAGCCCGGATTTCAACTACAACCACACCCAATGAATCAAACAAAGAAAATACAAGAATCACAACAATTGAATGCTAAGCAAATTACATAAGCAAGACAACCATCCACGGGGATCGTCGAAACTCATCTACTGTAAGGATAAAAACCCCGGAATACTCCAGGCTCAAGCTTAGCCAGAATCTCTCCCAATGTACCAAGAGGGGGGATATCACCTCTCTTCCCCACCAATTCAAACACTTCCGACTTAAGGGAGGCTATCGTGGGCTTTCCGGATTCCCTGCGCTAGGCAACTATTCTCGGTCCCGCCGGTGAAGGGTTTGAAGTAGATCCTATATCCCACTCCACCTATCTAACTTAGATATCCTACACCCTCCGGAAGCCTCTACTCACATTCAATCATATTACATTCAACAAGCTACAATCTTGCACATTCAATCATATAACATTCAACAAGCCACAACCTTGCTACTCTCCAAAATTAGATCCTAAAAAGGTGAAAATGGCATCTAGAGCGTGCACTAAAGTCAATAGCTACCCTTCAAACTAGATCCCCAAAAGGTGGAAATGGCATCTAGAGAGTGCACTAAAGTCAATGGCTACCCTCCAAAAATAGATTCCCAAAATGTGGAAATGGCATCTAAATCCTAAAATCAAGGGTAGCCTAGTCACCAGCGGATTACCGATAGACCGGTAAACCGGAAGACTCTCGGTTCGGGACCGGTAAAACATTCCCTAACAAAAGGAAGTAGCTGGAGAAATAACTTAAGTGGTAGTGACCGGGTGCGCAATGGGGCCCCATCGACATCACTACTCTCACCCTAGTGTTTAAATCTAGCAACTTATAATGACATCCTACTAACCGATGGGATAAATTAGTAATAACACATAACATATAACAAAGGCTAAATCGGAAGAACCATCCGGAAGAGTGGAATCATCTCCTGGTAGATCCATGGAAAGATTGACCAGAAGATTGAGTTTAAAAACTAAACACCTTCTTCAAAGTATTCTCCTTTCGCAATTTCTTCCCACTTATTCGGGTCAATCTTGGGAAGCGTCCGTGTTACCGATGGAGTCATGTTGTCCGGGATGGACTTACTCCGGAATGTGCCTTGTATTTACACCAATCTCACTTTCAACTTATCACAAACTCTGATCCGGCCCGGATATAATAAGTATACCGGACAACCGGCATACTTTCTCCGGAAAACCTTACTAGACTAACGTGGATGTAGATATCGCACGTATCTAGTAACACGACAAATAAAACAACATCACAATTGACCACTCTGAAGAGGTGACTTGGGAAACAAGAAGTTGGAGGAGGGTTTTCCGGTTGACCGAGAAGGCCGGGAGAAAGATAGAAAAATAAAACAAGACCTAGAGTTGAGGGGAGAGTGGAGAAAACATTAGAGAATACTTTTGCCACAAGGCTGGGACAATAGAAAACAAACGGTGGAAAACTAAGGTAGACATGAAAGTATAAGAAACCAAGACCTAGAACATACAAGGTCTAGATAGAGTCTACCGGTAGACTTTTCTCTAGACTGGAGAGGATGTAACCGGAGGTCACCCCGGTAGAAAAAGAGAGAGAAAGACTTAACAAACAAGGACAACTATTCACATCACCCACTTGGAGGCATCAATATAGCATTATTACCTTCCCAACCATCAATGGTCATCGATTTCACTAGAATCAAGAAAATAACACCACATACATTTTTGTAAACACAATGTCATGTCTTGAAGGATATATATATATATGAGAAGCTGACGACCTCATGTCAGACTGATGGAAGAACAGGACAGTTCACGGCATTCCAAAAATCTGAGTGTGTCTTGTTCAACTAAAATTTTGGAGAAACGCCTACACACATAATTTTTGGGGGAGATATACATAATTGAATTCACAAGTGGGAGCCCAGATTTTCACATAAACAATGGAAAAGTTGTGGAAAACAATGGTCCATATCAAAGTGAATAGTGGTTGCAGCTTTCTTCTGCAGGTTCTCAGATCTGACTAGGTAATGATCACCGTTTGTGCTCAGTATTGTTCTAGAAGTAGTAAGTTGTTTGTTCTATTACCATACTTAGTGGTCGCTTTCAACACCTCTATGTCGAAATAATTATTTCTCTTTGACATAGTAAGTGAGACACATTGGGTATCACCTAAGTATTACATGGATATCACTTATACATCATAGGGGTAGCACCTTGACATTACATGGATAAAAACCTTATTTTTTCCAAAATTTTGGACAACTCTCCATTTTGAATGAATTATGTACAAAAGCGACCACAAGAGAGGGTAAATTTGATATTTTAAAATTGTTTTAACCCTTTAAGGATTGGGCCTTCTGCCTCACCAAAACTTCCACTTTGAGGTGAGATATTATTAGACTTCTTCAAACAATTTTTTACTATTTCAACCCTTGGATCTTTAAGCTAACCACTACGATAAGATACTCTAAAAGTTTTGTAAACGTTTAATATACAGATTGAAAGATATATGCATTTGAAGAGTGCAAAATTGTTTTTTTTCACTGTGCCCAAATAGGGCCAACGTACTTTTATTCAAGCTATTGGCATATTTTTCCTCTACACATTGCATAGACTCAATGGATTCATGTTCTACCTTGTGTTAGGTCATTGCACGCCAAAAACTACAATTAATGGAGGTGTTTACAATATGAAAAATGGACCTGCAACAAACGAGGGTATAGGAAGTGGCCCTTTACATAGGAACGCAATTTTATTTTTTAAATAGATAAATAATTGTTGGATCTAACAACATTTGAATAGTGAAAATTTTCATGACTTATTCTAAAAATAAGATAAAAGTTAAATCCTTCATTTCTATGCTTTTAAAAGTGAAAACAATGAAGGTTGCCAAGAACTTTCCTTCACTACCACCAACCTCAAAAAAATGCAAATGTCAGCTCTACAGTAGAACTATTCATCTCTATAGTACCCTAGCTGATTGCCAAAGAAACATGCCTTTCATGTTTGAAGCACCATATCCCTGTAAGTCCAGAAAAAAATTCCCACAAAGATAACCCATGTTCACATTCTCACTAAAAATCTCAAGAGTTTCTCTTCAAATTTGGATTTTTAAAAACTTACCTCAAAATCAATTTGTGTCCCACATGTACAAATAGTTCTTTAGGGATTCAAAAAATGAATAAGAGAGCTTTATTCCCATGGGCACACCTTAGAGTTTTCCTAAAAGTCTTATTATCCTCTGTTGTGGTCAGTGTTGTACATAATTAATTTAAAATGGAGAATGTCCAAATTTTTTGGAAAGTGCAAGAAATTTGTCTAGATGATATCCATTTAATGCCAAGGCAATACCCGCGTAATGCCTAGGTGATACCCATGTAATTAACTAGGTGATCTATTGATAGCCATTGTGTTTGAATCACTACAATCTAGAAAAATAATTAATTTGGCCGGTAGTGTCCTAGAGTGACCACTTCATACGGTACATTGCGAAGAGGAATGATAAGGTGAACTAGGGTGAGATACAAAAACAAAATGAGGTACATTGAGGAAATCTTGTGTTTTATTGTTTTGCACCAATGAAATGCATATGTAATTATAATGGCAATCAATATGTTTAGGCCCTACCCAATACAAGCTAAAGCTCTTTTTAGACCATCCTCAATCCACACCTTGAACTTGGGCATTGAACCTAATAGAAAAGACTAATTAGCAAGTCTAAATAAATCATGAGTTACTTGAAAGCCGTCGCATCCCTACCCCTAGCCTCTAAATTCCTCCAATCTTGATTAATGCACCATTTTTGCGCCACAAGACATCTCTTTCTCTTTGATGGCACTAAGATTGCTAAGAATCTTGTGCGTGAGCCATGTGTGTTTTGATAATTAATAGAAGTTTGAGCCTAAAGTACCTCTAATTATGATTAGAAAGTCTCGTGAAGGACTCTCAAAGATCACGAGTGTAGAGGCCAAATATGGCGGGTCCTCAATAATGAAGACCTTGTTGAATGCTCCATTGAGGTAAGGTTATTGTTCGCGATTTAGTTTCAAGGTGTGGGTCGAAGATGCTCTCCGTTCCTATCAAGTGTTGACTAGCAATTCCCATATACCTCTCCCAAGTTAAGTCACCTTTTCCATGTAGTCTCAATTATTATCAATAATAGGGGACCATGATAAAAGGAGATCACCTCCTCCATAGGGTCATAGTACACTAAGGTTACTCACTTTTGGGCAAAAACGGAGAATTCAATAAAAAAAGCCAAAAAAAAAAATCTTACATTTTGGTTGATTGGTGGAGGAAGTTAACTTGATTCTACATGTGGGCCAATTTTTTTTGTTATTTAATCCCTTCTACAAGGAATCTCTTAGGAACAAAAAACTTGAGAGGAGGTACATTGTAGCACTAAAAAAATCTAATTTTGGATTTAGAGTTATTTCAAAGATGAACTAATGTAATTAAAATCATGCCAACCTATAGAATCTTAATAGCTTCCTCTACTAAACGACAAAAGTGTACAAAAATATTTTCAAATTTTATTGAATTCCCCATTTTTAGCAATATTAGTGAATAAAACTAAATATTGATTACAAAGGTCAAATTGCCCTTGGACCCTAGGATCCATTGGTAATGCAAATCATTACACCAAATTCAATAATGTAATTTTCCTCACTTATGTACCCAGTTTAAGCGCCAATCAAAAGTTAGGGGTCTTGACCAATAGTAAGACTTAATCTGAAGCTGACAAAAAGTGAATGGGTAGAAATGGGGTGTGAAAAAAAATTAAAGAAGAAGAAGAAGAAGACAAAGATATGGGGCAGAATTGGGACCAATTATAAAGCATACGCACATGAGCACCATATGGTGCTGTGAGGTACTAAATCCGACTCCTACAAAACCGGGTTTGGTGTCTCACACCCATATCGGGTTGAGGTGGAAAACTAGTTTGGTTATGAACCAAACCAATTGTTTACCCTTCTTCGACTTTACAATGTTTACCATACTTGTAACTTATCCGTTTCTAGTGCGTTCCCACATCGTCCTCATGTGTTCCCAATCTCCCCAAGCGAACGCCCAAGTGGGCACGGCCATTCCCAAATATTCCCAATGTGTATCTTTAAAATGTCAGAAAACAAAATTTCACGTTCGGTGGGGCCGACCATCCGACGTTGGGGGCAGGACGGGAGCTCGGTCTTGTTGCATGTGCGTTTGCTTACAAAAGGTAGACACGCATGACGACGACATGGGGCTTCATCTCCTAGATATGGTCCCTAAAAGACCAGGTTGGGCTCCTCATGCTCACACCAATTTCATGGTAAAATCTCATATGGTTCTTAACCCCTAAGGTACCGTGACAGTTTTACACCAAAAACACTTCAAAATTGTTGGATTCTAGTACAATGAACAAAGAAGGAAACAAAAACTTTGATTTCTAGTTCTCACCGTAGGATCTCAAGCAAGACTTATTATGTGATGTACTCTCAAAATTTCATAAACTTTGACCACATGGATTGAAAGATTTAGTCAAGCAAATGGTTCAATTTCTTCCCTGCGTGCAGTGGATCAACAAACTTTGACTTCACTTGGTGTCAAATTTTTGCACTACACAAGGTCTAAATCCATTACCATCTTGTTAAACATGATGTTAGTTCCCCATTCACCAATTTTTAGAGGTAGAAGACATGTGTAGCATATTTAAAACAACTGTGCAAGGAATGGAGGTTTGAAATTTACCAATTCACACTTTACTTTTTTGTGAAATTAATATGTTTTCAATTGATAATCTGAATGGTCAATAGGAAGGCTTACACCACATATTGTTGTGGAAAAAATTAAAAGTGAAAAATAAAAAGATATCTAGGTTTTATGTGGAAAAGAAGAAGTTTTTTTGGTACCTTGCCCAACAATGAGTGACAATGTGTGAAAATGTTTGACTTGGGTTGATATGCTATTTTTCACTGAAGACAAGAATTTTTTTTTGACAATTTGAAGGGTAACAATATTGCTTGCGAGTATTAAAATCTCACATTCAATAGAGTGTTCTAGCAAAAGTTTTTGGAGGTGTCCGAGGTGCCAGCTCTCCCCATTTGAAATTCAAATCCCTATAACTTTTTCATCAATTGTCCAATTTAGGAAAAAATTGTTTCCCACTAAGGTCTTGGTAATGCCTTTCTGTAGTAAAAATTTCAAAGAGGAATGATGGAAATTGACACCATGGGAACGTGACCGAACTTTCAAAATGCCCATTTTTGACACTTGGTCTTTTAGGGTCTTTCAAACCATTTGGTTACCCTCTTTTTGTTTACCCTTTTTACCATATTATTACCACAACGTTCCCAATGTGTTCCCGATGACTTCCCATGTCGTTCCCCATAGTTCCCCAACATGTTCCCATATTTGTTCCCAGCGTTCCCGTTGCTCCCAACGCATTCCCCCATTCCCAAAGAGTTTACAATGCATGTACACTAGGATCCAATTCATATATTAAAAAAATTATCCAAATTTACTTGGATGTTAGTGGGGCCACCAATCATTGGGGCCCCAACAGATGCTCATCCGCACACATGTGCGTTTGCTTATAGAGTGGCAGTGATAGGAAGGTGGCGGTCATGCGGGGCACACCTCAATGCTAACGATGATGCACCGATCCTCAAGCATATGCGCAACACATGTTCCTCCCATAGCTACACTTAGCATGTCGATCATCGGACTAGCATGATCAATGCTAAGTCCAATGATCCCATAGCTACACTTAGCATGATCCCTCGATCATTGGACTTCGCACTCCATTCATAAATAAACCCGGCCCGGCGATCCATGCCAGTCCCAGTCCCACAAGTCATCAAGGCCAGACTCATAGTTTAACGTCCAGGATCTCGCGCGAGCTATGTGGCGATCAGTAATCACTTGCATGAGCTAGTGATCGGTAACTTGCTGTTGGTGGCGGACAACCGAGGCGCAGCTCGCAGGTTTCAGGCGAATTTCGTTCCCAAGAAGAGTAACTTGCGGCGGACACCCTAATCTGCGGTCGTTTCTGGAATCATTTACTTGAAGTGCGATGTGGAGAGTCTCCGGTTCCTCATCGTTGTCGTGGTCATGTGCTCCCACTTGGCCTCACTTCGATCACCACGAGGCAGCAGTGGGTGTGGTGGTTCATCATCTAGAAATGGGCCGGTTTTCGTCATCTAGATCCAACACTTTTTGATGAAGTGTCAAAAAATAAGTGTCGAACACTCTAGAGTACTACGATCAAACATTCGAGATGGTCGTCCGAGTTGAGGATGTGCTCAACTATATTTTTGTATCTGGTTATGCACATGAGATACGGCATCAATATACATTCTAGCATGATCCTTTAATGTTATGACTATAACTGTTATATATTAGCCGTTCTCACGATGTGCTGTCTAGTCTCTTTGGTCAGTTTGGTTTCTCATGTGACAAATTTGACGTGCTTGAGGCTACATCCACAGAATAGTGTCAAAATTGATCACTGTCTGATATCGTGAAAATGGCCAATATAACAGATATAGTGAAAATGTGATACACTCACGTGAGCCAGCTGCTCTTTGGTGAGTATATTTTGAGGATTTGTTCGAAAGCAGATACCAAATAGACGGCCTTATAAAGCTCGTTTCGAGGTAGAAGAGGGAGTTGAAAGTAGCCACGAAATGTTTATGGTTTCCTTAAAACCCTAAAATCGATCGTCAATAGTACCCGGTTGCGCTTGCGCCTGGAAGAATCACAGTGTCAGAGTAAAACAACCTCAACAAATCTGGAGTGTGGATTTAGACTTGATGGCATGATATTAGGAAGCACCTCTGCAGCTTGGAAGGAACTCATTCGTGTGACTCTGCAGCAAGTTCGTTGTCTGTCAGTATTTCACATGCACCAAGCACTTTCAACAGTGTCTACTGCTTTGTTGACTTGACTTATATGAAACTCCAACGTGCAAGCACGCCAACTTAGTACCAGCATATGCGAAACACTGGTAATTCATCATGCATGTGTTCGGTAGAAATCAAGTCCACGAGCTGTACAGCAAGTTGACAGCTGAATGTGTATCATTACAGCAACGTGCACACAAAGTTAACAAAAACTCGTGTTACAATATATGTATACTAAACGTGGGCACTACTTCGGAAGAAGGCATAGAGTCTGGACGTTATAGAATCTATCTAGGTTATGCAGAGTAGAATCTAGGCGACTGAAATGGGTGTAGATATCTTTTTTCTATTGAAAATTCAACCAGAAGCTTCTTGTCGGATCAAGTCGGCGTCTAACCCTTCTGCCCTAAAACCTGATATGTCTGTGCAGATACTCACAAATGGACATGGCACACAAACCGGTTACAGTTATATTGGAGATACATGTATTGATTGAATGTGGGCGCTACTACGAACCTTTTTTTGGGGGGGATCGCTTTTCAAAAACTTGCACTATTCCTTGCACACGATTGAAAATTCCTTCTCAATCAGAAAGGGTCCCTTAACTCCTCATGTCAAAAACCTGATCTGTCTGTGAAAATACTCACAAATGTACTTGATCGGACCAACGTCGATCTCTCCATCTCAGTGATTCGTCCTTCTTATATTCAGGAAGAACCGTGTACTCAACTGTCTGTATATCACACCACTAGAAACTCTCTCTCTAGGTTAAGGTCTGTACAAACTTACAGACCGCCGAATATTATTGGTACCAGTAGCGCTTATCCTCCGGAACGCTCTCGAACACGGGCCGCGCCGGGACCGGCTTCCGCGTCGGGATGTCGATCGGCTTCGACGGTGGCCGCGGCGGCGGAGGAGACTGACGCCGCGGCACCACCGCCGTGATCGCCACCAGCTCCTCGCAAATCTCCTCCGGCTTCACACTACTAGCTACTGGCGTGACCTCCACCTTCACAGGCTCCCCGGTCCAAGCTCGGTTCCACCATCGCCAGAACGACGCCCCGAGCACACTCCCCTCCAGAAACTGATCCTCGGAACCTCCTCCCATCCTAAACAAAACTAACCGAAGTTGTGGGGAGCCTCTCTATGTACAGTACAAGCCGCTCGAATACTCCTCTGCTGCATGCAGATGCTTTTTCCGGTGATTGCAAATGGATCAGAATGAATCTGGCCTCGGGGGGCGTGCCTTCTTATACTAGGCTCCCGAAACTCCGCTCTCAGTTTAACGTACTCAACAAGGGAGTGTGCGACAAGTTCTCCCCGCGCTCATCCAAATGTCTGCCACCGAGTAAAATACAACACCGCCAGGCTGAATCTGGTAAAGATTCCCCAGCATACTTGGTTCGGGCCGACTATTTTAAGGCGGAGGCGCTGCTTTTAGCAGCCGTTTCATGCAAAACGTTGCTTCCCGGTCCCCGACGCCATCGCTCGTGTGCACTACCACCATCGCCGCGTATCACTGTAGACTCCTTCTCGGCGAAGGAAGCGCCACCTAGCTTATACTCAGGTGATACCGGTGTGATACTCACGCCACGACGTCCTGCTGCTACGCGGAGACCTGGTGGTAACCAGGTTGCTATCTATGTGATGAACGGGTGAGACTCCTGCTCCGATGCACACAACCTACCACGCCCGCGGCGAACAAGGTAGAGTCGACATCTGATACTCCGGTGGTACTGCCTCTATTACCCGGCTGATACTATCGTGATGGACAGGCCGTGTGTGATGACGTCAGCTGAAACGGAAGCTTGAGTCGCAATCATGCGCCGCCGGGATACGGCATACCCGCTTCTTACTCGTGAGATACCCGGAGTATACTCAGGGTGATGTCGTCCTGTTACTCGGGTGCAACACGCTCAGGACCGTGTGTGATGACGTCAGCCGAACGGGAAGGTCGAGCTGCTTGTTCACTCGGGCGATAATCATGCAATACCCGTCTCTGATACCCGACCGATGACAGATGATATCTGCCTGTTACGCGGGTGCGACGTCGATGGAACAGTTGCTTGTGGTGACGATTGCCCAGAATGGGTTTCACGTGATGGCTGAGACAATTGCTTGTGATGACTTGAGAGGCAAGAAAGCAGACGCGCTTGGTGGAATGTCATGCTAGGTGATATTGTGTACTGATGGGCGCTGGTTCGGATGAAAGCGCCCTGAAAGCTGTGGTATTTGGTGCGGCGGCTGAGAAGTGGTGGAGTGAAATTGGGGAGAATGAGATCGTGCTCCTTTTGCAGTTGCACTGGCAAATCACAGATCGGGAAGTCTGTGTCAGTTTGGACTTGTATAATGTATTCTTTTGTGCAAGTCCAACCCAAGTGATTTCATATTTTTTTGATGAAAATTGAATTAGTTATGAATTTTCAAACTGTGCAGCTATGTTTAGTGGGTGGCCAGCAGTAGGTACCCCCCATAACCAACGACCAATAGTCGGGGTCTTGACTAATAGCAAACCTCCATTTGGAGCTCAGTTGGTGGTGATGGGATGGAAGAGGGTTGGATATACCCCAATTTTTTATAGGCATTGGCTATGGGTTTTTGTTGGTTATGGGGGGGGCTTACCTTAGCTCATTAGGCTTGAGATAAATTACTAGAAAGGAGTTGTTTGGTGGAGGATCGTCTGAAGTTGTGTTTGAAGAGAATGTGTTTTTGTTGGTGAAGTAGATTATTCTTGTTTTCATGTCGTCTAGCAATCTCTTGCCACCATTTTGGTAATGTTACGATTCATAATCGAGTATGAAGCAACTCAATTAGAAACTACGGAATTAGCACATGTGCTTTTATAGGAGACCACCTTACTTGCCGGTCTCTTTTGTACAAAAACAACTCTTTGACGCTGGAGAGGCCCAAAATGCGCCTCTTGAGAACTGTCCCTCAAACGGCTGAGATTTTTAGGATTCATTCAGAATGATTTCAATCCAAAGTTTTGGAAACATACAAGAGATTTGTCTAGGTAATAACCATGTAAGGCCAAGTTGATATGATGCCTAGGTGATACAATGGGTATCACCTAGGCTGTAACCCATTGTATCATCTAGGCATTAGTATTGATTCTATCACATAGGCATAAATATGCATTTTAATTTC
This sequence comes from Bryoerythrophyllum caledonicum, assembly GCA_963971425.1. NCBI lineage: Eukaryota > Viridiplantae > Streptophyta > Bryopsida > Pottiales > Pottiaceae > Bryoerythrophyllum > Bryoerythrophyllum caledonicum. The sequence continues at coordinate 10,073,208 of OZ020525.1, read as the reverse complement.
TAAAGGACCAAATGTCCCTTAGAGAGACGATTTTTATTTTGGATAGGTTCCTAAAATTGGAATAAAAATCCCTTTTCTTGCATTTTCAATACTAGATTTCCCTTGGTAAGAGCTTTGTGGAGGTATTTTTAATATTATTTGGGATTCATGGTTTGAAAGTCAGTACCAGTCAAAGTTAGAAATGGAGACTCCGGGCAATTCTAAAATTTTGCTAGAAGTTTCATTGAGATTTTTCATACATATAGAGAATATTACCTTCTTTGAGAATGTCAAAAAATAATTCTTGTCCCTTCTGTAAAAAAACATTTTAACTCAAGTCAAACAATTTTACACATTTCGAGCAAGCGGGGAAAAAAACTTAATCTTTTCTACACGAAACCTAGAGATCTTCATATTTTTCACTTTATATTTTTTTGAGAATAACATGTGGTGTTAACCTTCTTATTGACAATTTGGATTATCATTTTGAAACATATTAAGTTCACAAAAAAATAAAATGTGAATTGGCAATTTTTGAACCTCCACTTCTTGCACACTTGTTTTGGATATGCTGCACCTCTTCTCTACCTCTAAAAAATGGCGTACAGGGAACTAACGTCATGCTTAACACAATGGTAAGAGATTCAGACCTTGCATATTTAGTGAAGTCAAAGCCTCTCGATCCACTCAACGCAAGGAAGAAAATGAACCATTCTCTTGACTTCAAACACTATAATCTTTCAATCCGTGCGGTCAAAGTATTGAAACTTCATGAGTATGTCACTTGGAAAGCCTTAATTGAAATCCTACAATCAAAACTATCTATGTAAGATTTTGTTTCCTTCCTTACTCATTGCACTAGAATGAACAATTTTGAAGTGTTTTGGTGTGAAATTGTCATGGTCCTTTTGGGATTATTCATCATAGGTGGTACCCATGTAATGTCATGTGCCACGTGGCAAAAATAAGTATTTCGGCACTTGGGTACCAAAATCGACCGGCACAAACAGAATTGTTTATTCTACATGGAAAAAGTAATTCCACCCTATCATATACTACTGTAGTGGAAAACAGTCTTTTCCTTTTCTTTTGTGCTAGGTATGATCTTATAAGTTATTTTCCCCATAAAGTTATGTGACAATTGCATACCAAAACACTTTAATATTGTCGATTGTAGTGTACAAGGTAAAGAAAGAAACAATGACATAAATTTTCTAATTTTATCTGTAGGATATCAATCAAGACTAATTAAGTAACATACCCACAAAATTTCACAAACTTTGACCGCACCAAGTCAAAGATTACAGTGTTTGAAGTAGAAAATTACATTGTTCATTTTCTTCCTTGTGTTGTGAGGATAACACACTTTGACTTCACTTGGTGTCAAATTTAGTGTACTACGCAAGATCTAAGTTCTATACCATCATGTTAAATATGATATTAGTTCCATGGACACCAAGTTTTAGAGGCATATTTAACCTGTAAAGGACCATTTGTACCTGTGGGGTACAAATCGATTCTGGGTAGCTTTCTAGAAATCCATTTTTGGAGATAACTTCTTGAAATCTTTAGCGAGAATAGGAATACAAGTTATCTTTGTGGAGATTTTATTTTTTTGGGACTTATAGGGAAAAAGTTATGGTGCTTTGAACATAAGAAACATGTTCCTTTTGGCAGCTAGGCGGGGTACTATAGAGATGAACAGTGCTACTGAAGAGTTGACAATTGCACATTTTTAGGCGGGTGGTAGTGAAGGAAAGTTCTTTGCAACCTTCATTATTTTCACTTAAAAACGCATAGAAGTTAAGGATTTTTTTAAAAAACTTATTTTTCTATTGTTAGAATAAATCATGATAGTTTTATTCACCGTTTGGATTTCAAATCCAACAATTATTTCTCTAACTAAAAAATAAAATTTATTTTCTAAGTAAAGGCCACTTTCTATACCCCTAGTTGTTGCAAGTCCATTTTTCTTATTGTAAACACCTCCATTACTTGTGATTTTTGGTGTGCAATGACCAAACACAAGGTAGAACATAGATCCACTGAGCTTATGCAATAAGTAGTGGAAAATTATGCCAATATCTTGAGTCAAAGTACGTTGGACCTGTTTGGGCATAGTGGAGAAAAACAATTTTGCACTCTTCAAATGCATGTATCCTTCAACCCGCACGGTGCAGAATTTTATGTCAACTCTTGCAAAATTTTATGTCTTTTTTTAGTAGTTGACTTGAAGACCCTACGGTTGAAAACAATAAACAAATGTTTTAATTAAGTCTAATAATATATCATGTCAAAGTGGCAGTTTTAGGGTGGTTTTGGTGAAGCATAAGGCCCGGTCCTTCAGGGGTTAAAGGAAGGGGTGTAGCATATTAAAAAAAAAGATTGTGCAAGAAGTGGAGGTATTAAATTTGTCATCACTCATTTTTTTTATGAACTAATTATGTTTTAATATTAGAATTCGAACGGTCAATTTAGAAGTTTACACCACATCTTACAGTTGGAAAATTAAAAGGTAAGAAAATGAAGATTTCTAATGTGTGTGTGGAAAAGAGATTCTTTTGACACCTTGCCAACAATGTTTTCTAACAAAATTGAACATCCCCGGCACCAGTTGTCTTGAAGTGCAGCTATGTAACACATAGAGTGAGGCGTTCACTCTGGCAGTCTGCCCTCTACCAAATTTGTACTACCTTGGCGCGAATGAAATAAAGCTCATCATCTCATTAAGTAGACGCACATGGTCCTAGACGTGGACCCCATTAGTTCGTCGGGCTAAACGCCTTTGGTCACCCGGGTCACAATCCGGGATTCTAGGGACTAGATGGGGGTCAAAATCTAGCCATACGGCTGATGTGCGCTTGCTTGATATTGACTCTTTCACATTCTAGTCCGGGAACTCAAATGACTGAAGGCTATCATTCCCATGTTTGAATGACGCTCAAGTTCTTTGAATGAACATGGTGGATTGATCTCAATATCTTCTGGTTGTGTGAAAATCTTTGCCTGACCGGTATAGACATAGTGGCGAAACAAACAAACACTTTATTCACGCCGGCCTCCTACCGGGGACCTGGAGTTCTTCTTCTTCTTCTTCTTATGGTTGTCTGCTTGATAAATTGATCAGCTTGTGTGCACGTGCCATTTGACAAGGGCACTTATGTTTTAACTCCTCCAAGTATCGAAACATGTTCCGGCACATTTCTACTGGTTACCCCTTAATCGCCAGTTGGGAACCGTATCTCCAAGGACATATTTTACTATGTGGAATACAAAAAATGTACTAAATTTTAGCAAGACTTACACCTACGGAGTGACAACTCTTCAACTAACATCTTTCATTTGGAGGTCATTTCAATATCTCAACCTTATCATGTTCAAACCCAACATTATACATGTAGAAAACTATGGCCACCAGCAGCACCTTCTGACGATTAAGGGTTAAGAGGGTATCGGGGATGATAACATGCGACGGGTATCGGGGATGATAACATGTGGCGGGTATCGGGGAGCATTGGGCGGGTATCAGCGGCGACTACGAGCCAGAGAATCCAACACAGACATCACACACGCTTACAACACTTGCATCGATTCCTCGACCTCGCACCCTCAATCGCCAGGTTCGCACACCCACCAACTTCGATGTGATTGAAGCAGGCAGTGGATCCCATTCTCTCTTAAAAAAGTGGTAGTTGTGAGGAACGTTGTGGTTAATGCTAATGTATGTGAGTGTCAGGCATTGAATCAAGGTTGAATTTGATGTGAATCGGTGAGTTGTAGTTGATTCTCTCTCGGGAATTTGTGTTGGGTTTGGGGTTTAGGGTTATGGGTATGTAAGTTTCATTAGCAATTTTGATGTAAATGAAGCAGGCAGTGGATCCCATTCTCCCTTTAAGAAGTGGTAGTTGTGAGGAACGTTGTGGTTAATGCTAATGTATGTGAGTGTCAGGCATTGAATTAAGGTTGAATTTGATGTGAATCGGTGAGTTGTGGTTGGTTCTCTCTCGGGAATTTGAGTTGGGTTTGGGGTTTAGGGTTTATGGGTATGTGAGTTTCATTAGCAACTTTGATGTAATTGAAGCAGGTAGTGGATCCAGTTTCCCTTGGAAAAGTGGTAGTTGTGAGGGATGTTGTGGGTAATGATAATGTATGCGAGTGCCAGGCGAAGTTGATGTGAATCGTTGAGTCGTGGTTGATTCTCTCTTGGGAATTTGAGTTGGGTTTGGGTTTTAGGGTTTATGGGTATGCGAGTTTCAGAGATTGCAAAACCAGAGGTGGATGTGAGGATTGGAGCTGGTTAAAGCGTTCCGGTTTTTTTTCCGAGGGAATTTGAGGCCGCCTTCTTCGTTTTGGGCCATTCGGTGAGAACCTTTCTGTTGTTTTCTTCTTCTTTGTCGCAGATGTCGTTGCGGGCGGCGACCTCGGTGGGCGCCCTGTTCGGGACCGCGGCGAAGCCGCTGCCGTCTCTCGCCCTGCCCTCAGCAGCAATCACGGTGTCGGCCTCGGCGGATGCGCCTCCTGCGACTATGGCGGTGTCAGCCAAGAGCGCCTCCTTCATTCGCCCCCACTTGCGCACTCTGGCCCCGTACACGCCCATTGAACCCTTCGAGGTACTACTCACCTCAACTTCCTCTTTCCTCACTCTCAATAGCTCAAGAGCTTGCTGTCCCCATCCTCCCATTCAGTCCATGATAAATAGTATCACAAATTCGAGGCACTAGTGTCATCAACACCATTGTTTCATCGCATTCTGTAACTAGAACAAGAAATAGATGTGAAGGAATGGAAGAAATCACTGCGATTTCCTACCATTGGTTATAAATGAGCACTTGTTTGTGGTTCGATCCTGATTCTCACCAGTGATGTGCAGATCTTGTCAGCTAGACTGGGCAGGCTTCCGGAAGATATTGTCAAGTTGGATGCGAATGAGAATCCATATGGGCCACCTCCTGAGGTACTTGAACTTTTAGGAAGGAGACGCTCTCTTGCAGTTGCAATGAATGAAATAAGGTAAGGTAGTTCTGTACGCATGCTCCGTAGTCCTGTGTAAGGTATCTGTTCGAAACAACACACAAGAGACTATGGTTTGAGAATTTTGATTGTTTGGCAGGTGTTGGAAGCGCTGGGCAGTATGCAGTTCCCCAACATTTACCCGGACCCGGAAAGCCGCAGGTTGAGAGCTGCATTGGCTGACGACACGGGACTTGGAGCCGAGCACATTCTGGTTGGCTGTGGTGCGGATGAGCTCATTGACCTCATCATGAGGTAGGTTGCTGCTTTCAGAAAGACAATGACCAGCTCTAATCTTGTTCAAATGCTACTATGCCCTGCCGTAATCATCTCCTATGAATGTGGAACAGTTTGCACTTCATGTGCAGGCATCTGTGAAAAGAATATCGTTCATATATTAGAGGTCTCTAGTTATGTGAATATAGTCTTAGGTCTCGGTGGCGGCAGCTGAAAATCTAGAAAATCACACGTGTTGGAGTTCGTTCTAAAGTCACCCTAAGTTACCCCTCTTTTGATGTAGATATAGGTTGTTCTTTCTAACGTTGGCAGTATGTTGTTGATCAGGTGCACGCTAGATCCAGGCGACAAAATTCTAGACTGTCCACCAACATTCACAATGTACGCATTTGACGCCGCTGTGAATGGGGCTTCTGTTGTCAAAGGTGCTCGTCAATCACCTTCTGTAATTGGCATTGATTTCTTCTCTCCGCCCGCCCTTTCTTCATGAAGGTTGAGATCTCCTCTTTTGTTGTGTGGATTGTGTAGTTCCTAGATTGCCAGGGTTTGGATTGGATGTGCCCGCCATCGTTGAAGCTGTGCGACGAGATGAGCCGAAGATAGTCTTCTTGACTTCTCCCAACAACCCGGATGGATGGTAAAACTATCCTTTTATACAGGACGAAAAAAGAAACATGTTATAATGTCATACATGCAAGTTTTTTCGTAGTTCACGTTATCATGGCTATCACTTGGTTAATTACATCATCTCCTCTATCTTTTTGTGCAGTTTGGTCTCAGACGAAGAGCTGAAGAGTGTTTTGGAACTGCCGGTGTTGGTCGTGTTGGATGAGGCGTATGTGGAGTTTGCTCGGGAGCCCTCTCGTTTCAAGTGGGTCACCAATTACGAGAATCTTATCGTTTTGCGCACCTTCAGTAAACGCGCTGGTAACAACTCTTCCATTTCAGTAGAGCTATCATTTGTTAAGCGAGGCAAAGATACCATGAGTAGTTTTGACCTCTTCTCTCATTAAATTCACCTCCGAATCAATCTATAATCAGCTCAAAGAAGAAAGAGGCGCCTTAGACCCACAACCTCTCCTTCCTTCTAACTTTGGCTTGAGGTTAGCTAAAACTACTTTAACTTGAGCTCAGAGCACCACCAATAAGTTCGGTCTCATAGCTTTTAAGAGTGAGAAAAGAGTAGTATTGTTAGTATCTTATTGAAACTTAACTTTGGCTGACCTTCAACTGTTGCGTTTTGATGCTGACGATTTGTTGCTGGTTCTGTTCCACATTGAAAGAGAGGATCTGTTTGTTTTGCAGGGTTGGCAGGTCTGAGAGTGGGCTACGGTGCCTTTCCATTGGGTCTGATTGAGTATTTATGGCGTGCCAAGCAACCTTACAACGTCTCTGTGGCTGCGGAAGTGGCTGCCTGTGCAGCTCTTACCAACCCTACTTACCTCGAGGTACGCTACATCATCTTTGCAACAAGTGGGAGTTTGGTAACGATTACTTAACATCTGCACTAGTAGCTGTCATGGTCCTAGAATGGTGAACTTTGCCAAACTCCTGATATCTCCAATTAATGGTAAATTATTTTTCTATTTCAGGATGTGAAGAATGCGTTGGTGGAAGAAAGAGAGCGCATGTTTGCCAAGCTGCAAGAAATTTCTTTTCTGGAGCCACACCCCAGCCATGCCAACTTCATTCTGTGTTCTGTAACCGGCAGCAAGAGCGCCAAGGAGCTCAAGGTAAACCACTCCTATCGCCAAAGCTCATTCAATCTCAAACACAACATTCTTCGAGGAGGATTCCTAAATGAGCTAACAAATATGAACCAAGTGGCCAGCCATCAAATGGAAGAAATAGATGTCTGTCAACGAAGAAACGAACATAATTTCCTTGACGTTCCTAACCTTGAGGCTACCATACAAATTGCTGCAGGTGGCGCTTGCCAAGGAGGGCGTGATGGTGCGTCACTACGAAAAGGCGGAGCTTCGGAACTACATTCGCATTTCTGTGGGGAAGCCGGACCAGACCGATGCGGTCATGGCTGCCCTTCACAAATTGTAGCCTTATGAATTGTACAATGTGCATTTTTTAATATGACACATGCACTTTTAATGATAATTGCCAGCCTGACAATAACATGAAATAAGTACCGACAACCACAAAACCTGCAATAGCATGAAAGAAGTCGAATTTTTCATTCCTACTAAGAGAATAATAGTATCCTGATATCATACAAAGCCAAGCTCTGTGGCACTTGCTTAACACACCTACCTTAAATAATCTCTTACTTCTTCCGTCCTCATGTGGAATGACTATCACAGCATCTGCACAACAATCACAGCACCAGATCAATCTGATGTCTCGTCTGTAGAATCTACACAACAGAGCTATTTGGAAAGGTGTCCCCTGTTTTTCAGTTATTAATTACTAACCTTTCCTCACAGTGAACTATGATGAGATCAATAGAAGAGCTCGGTGGTCTCTCAGCTCAAATTAAAGTACCTTTATCCTTCTAGAAAGAGCCACCTTTCTCGCCTTTGAGAACTTTTTTTATTGGAAAAGAGGGGGGGAGTACTGTAGCTTATTCAAACTATGAGCGACTCTAAAAGAGTTGAGGGAAAACAAAAAGGTTACCTTCAATTACTATAACCGAAGTTGAGCCACACCATCAGCCACATTGTTCAAGTCCCAAATGACTACCCTACCATCCAGACCTGTACAACAACAACAACATTTTTACATTAGGAAACATGTTATGATATTACAGTTTCAAAAAGCACCCTGGATAGTTCTCTTCCCATTACCTGATGTGCTGAACATCGTGATGGTTTTGTCTGGGCTTCTCTCAGAAAGAGGCACTTGAGGACGAAGCATACTGCACAAGTAGAGGACACGTTTCTCATTAGTGAAAAAGTTTCATAAAGCCTCAAAAACAAAAACACCACCCCACAGATAGAAATCATATCCGTTTTAAACTCTAAAGTTGACTTACTGTAAGTTCCTTATCGATTATTAGGAATTAGGGTGTGATGAATAAGACTTACGTGATACAGGAGTGGTGAGTTGTTGTGGGGGTGCTTTCTTCAGAATTTTCAGTGCCCAACCACTTGAACTTGCCCTTTGCCGCCGCAAACTGAAAAGAAATCAACACTTAAAAAAGTTAGGTGAGTTCCCTGAGTTCAGCTACAAATATAAGAGAGATTTTACTATCCAAGGACCAGCATACATCTCTAAAGAACCACTTTGTTCTAAAACGGTAAATGATCATACAAGATACCATGAAAAAATATTTTGTTATCAATAGTGTAGGAATTGTACCAGAGTGTCAGACTTGGGCTCTTCAGGAAGTTTCACCTCGTCCAGAAAAGAAACAAATTCCCTAGAATTCAAAGGAGCATACAAGAGTTAGTGAGAGTGAAGAAAGGTAAAAAGAGGAGGTATCTTATTCAAACTTTGGGTGACTTTAGAAAGAACTCAATTTAGTAGCAACTTCACCATGATAGCATCAAAAGAAACCACTGCTTCAAGGGGCATCTTATTCTAGCAGCCAAAGCGTACCAATCACCAGTTTGCTCGGAACTGAACAGCATGGGATTGCAATCAAATCCTCCAGCGACCAGTCTTGTTTCAGATAAGAAGAGAATCTGAAAGAACCCAAGTGATGTTAGAAAGGGAAACAAGATCCACTTTCAACTTCAAAGACTGGGTTCAAAGCTGACCTACATCTCGCAGCGGTAAATGGCGCAAGCGCAAAGAGCGAAAGCGTGGAGTTGGCCCAACATCAGTCACAAAATGAATGCTTGAATCATGCCCTTCATCACAAAACAAAAAACAACAACAACAACACACCTCTAATGTCAACTGAAGCAAGATAGCTCATCGCCTACACCTCATCAGTACTTGTAGGGCATTTCCTTCATCAAGTTTGCTTTGAAACATATCCTTAAAGTTGTTTGTAAAGTGAGGCAAAGAGTTCTCTCATTTCCATAAATAGCTCTCAGGGTCCGACTTTAGAAAGAGCTCGGTTGTATCCATAATATCAAGTAGAGAACATAATAAGAGAAGCAACTTGCTTGCAAGAGAGAGAATCCATCAAAATGGCACTACTACTCACCAACATAGGCCAGGCTGTTTCCACTGGGCGACCATTGTGCCCCAAATGCCCATCCACAAGCAAGGTCCAATTGAATCAATTCCTGGTGAAAGTCGAGTTACACCTTTTCAGTAAAGAGTTGAGCAACACGTAGAAAGCCACGTTGATTTTACTGAGAAGATTAAAGATCGGGTTCCTTTCAAGCAAGGAATGGAGATTCTACTCACATCACCGAATTTGACGTCACCAAATGCTGTTGTTGCATCTTTCCTGAAACAAAAAATAAATCGTAGTTGCATCAGCAGCATACACGAGTCAAAAGGTATGAGACCTCTTTCTACATGTACAGAAACAAAACAAATTGATTTCCATCTATTATATAATCAACAACTGACCGTGCATCAACTCCTTTTATAAATGCAGAAAAGATTCGGCATTTGCTGTCGGTCGATGTTGTGGCCAAGAGAACCTACATAAAAAGTGTAAGGATGACAGATCAGAAGAAAATTATGAGAGAAATTGCTGCGGAAATAGAATAATCTGATGAGGAAATGATGGAAGGAAGGAGTACATTATTTGGATGCCAGGAGACACATGTGACCGTTGAGAGGTGCTTCTTCCTAATTAGCTTGCTCACCCACCTGCATTCAATACCCCACAAATGAAAACCCTAAACCTTGCAATGAACGATCTCTAAAAAGAAACAAGAGAGGTGAAAGGTACCAGTTATTGTCCTCTTCATAGTAGCACACGCAGACAGTCTTGGCTCCACTTCCCACAGCAAATTTATTTTCTGCAACTCACAAACCCTGATGTCAGTCTACTTCAAATGAGATATTCTCTTCGAGAGTGGGATAGGGATACCTTTTATTACCTTGAGGACCCCATTGTACAGATGTAGCAGCTCTATTGAGGCGCAAGATGACCAGAGTGGCCTGCCATTCATCATTCTCAAATGACCACACATACCTACCCCAAACCACACTCAGTATCAGTACAAAACATCGAACATCCACATAAAAAAAACATAAAAACAACATGTATCATCAACTGAAACATAAAAACATCAACAGGTTTACTTACGAGTTCCGGTCGTGAGAGCAGGTGACGATTTTGTTAGTCTTGGGCGCCCAATCGATGCCTGAAACCAGTTGATCATGCTGCACAAGTGAACGAACTCAAGGGGTTAACCTTGAGAATCATGAAGCTTTTGAAGGTGAGAGTGATGAGTTGGATTTCACCTTCTCCAGAACGTAGACGCGCTCCCAAGGCGTCTCCGGAGACGCGGAGACTTTGTAGATGTGCACTTCGTTGTTGTTGGGACAGATAGCAACCACTGCAGCATCCACAGCAGGACCACGGAATCAGATTGGACTTTCATAACCCGAAACCCTAGAAAGAGATGGTGTGAGAAGAAGGGATAGTACTCGACATATCAGCGTTCCAGGCATGGCATGTGATGCACTGTGCCAGATGATGCACGCCACTCGCAGCCATGCCTGCAGAAAAGAACAAAGCAACAATCCACACAAAAAAGGAGTCAATGTCCACACTCAAATCTTCTCCTCCCCAAACCTTTTCTCCATTCTTTCTCAGTAACAAACACAAAGGGTTTAGGGTTTGGAACTTGTGGGTATCTTGGATTTCACATAAAGAAACAGGTAACAGCTGCATATCAATCGATCGTCGCACATCTTGACGTGAAATGTGACATTTCTCCTTTGCAAAAAAGTTTAGGGTTTAGGGTTTCCACATGTCTCCTATCAAAAGCTCTGGACCTGGAAAGAAATGCATGGAATTGAAGAAGCGAAAAAACCCAAAAACCATTTACCTGCTCACAGACGCCGATGAAAGCTCAAAACAAAAACACAACTCGATCCAATACCGATCAAATGCTTCCGAAACTCACTTCCTCGCGCTCCACAACTGCGGCGTCCGTCCAAAACGCAACGAAACGTCCACCTATTTCGTCCAAAACCCAACGAAGCAACCAGCGCTTGATTGCGCCATCAACCTTGACGTGCATGTCCTTGAAATCACGTACCACATCGAAGAAACGATGAAGAGAAATCATGATAACTCAGTGAGATGTGAGGGCCTGGAGCAGAGATCATGACGCGAGGTCTCATGCTTTGGAGATGAAAATGATGTACATATGTCCAGCTTGATTGACAGGATGTGAAGTTTTGCAATTGCCCATGATGAGCTAGTTCTATCAACTCCATCATTGTGTTTCTCGTAGGGTTTCTCTTTCATAGTTTTATGCTTCGGATTGAAACATGATGGTGTCGATGATGTGATTTGTTGCAGGTCCTCATTACCTTATGGTTGTGGTGATCTTGACGTTCGTCGCCAGGGTTGCGGGAGCTAGGGCTGGGTTTGGTTTTCGGCGGTTGCAGAGTGGAAAGATTTTGCGAGAGACGGTTGTGCAGACGGTTAATTTGTCGCGGACAGAAACGAGGGAGATGATTTCGCGGTCGAGTTGGAGGTGGCCTGATTGTTGAACGTGATCTGCGCATCTGAGAGTAGTTTTGATGAGGTCTGCCGCGGAGCTTCGGTTGAGGAATTGATTGAAGAGATTGAGGTGAGAGGCGGTGATGTAAGGGTTTAAGATTGTGTTGACGAGATGCGAGCATTTGGTTGCAGGGCGAGGCGGCCTGGTTGTGGGAATTGACTGATTGCGCTTCTGGGGTTTTGAGAGGGAGAGAGACGGTTAATTGCCGCGGATCATCGGACAAGGAAGAAGATGAAGCTCGGGGGATGAGAGACGAGAGTGGCAGGAGTGCGAGGGTTTGAGATTGTAAGGGGAGATGAGAGCATTTGGTTGCAGTGCGAGTGTTTGAAGCTGTCATGGACGAGGCGAAGTCTGTGAGTGTGCACGGGAGGATGCACTCCGCCGACTGCTGCAAGAGGAAGCGGCGCGCGCGCGCCACCGTGAGCCCCGTGAAGCTCGAACCCTCCGGTGAGAGCTCGCTGCAGAGGAGGCGGCACACGGATCCCGCATCCCTGCAAGCCGAGCTCCAGCGCAAGACCGCGGAGCTCGCGCAAACGCAGGCCGAGCGCGACGCCGCGCTCGCGGAGATACGAGCGCACCTCCTCCGCCACGCCAAGACCGATCTCCAGGCCGAGCTCTGGCGCACCACAGAGAAGATCAAATCCGCGACGCAGGAACGCGACGCCGCCATCGAGCTCGAGGCGACGCACCGGGAGCTCCTAACGCTCCAAAATGACCGCGACAGCGCCCTCGCGGACCTGGAGGCGCAGAAGATCCACCAGCGCGAGCAAATCTCTGAAATCGAGGCTGACCTCCAGTCCGCCCTCTCCCGCACGCTCGCGGAAATCGCCACCGTGAGAAAACAACGCGACGCGCTCCGCATCGAGAAGCATTCACAACTTTCCGAACAGTGCGACGCGGTGTTCGAGGTCGAGATGGCGCTCAAGGTGGAGCTCCGGCGCGCGCAGGAAGATCTCAATCTCGCACGTCAGGAACTCCAGAACGCCGCCCTGGAGATCCACCTGCAGCAGGAGCACCAGCGCGAGCAGGTGCGCGCGATCGAGGCCGAGCTTCAGGGCTTGATCCAGGTGAAGGCGGAGGAGCTCAAGGTGGCACGGAGGGAGCGCGACCGCGCCGTGACGGACACTTGCGCGCAGCTGGAGATCCAGTGCGACCAGGTCACCGAGGTCGAGGTGCGCCTGCAGCGCAATCTCAAGTGCCTCCTCGGCGAGATCCACCAGGTCGAGGTGGCCCGGCGCGCCACCGACATCCACGACGCGGTACTCACATCCCGAGAGAAGCTCCATCACTTGAAGAAACACCGCTCCGATCGAAACCCTAAACCCTAAAACCTTCAATCCCAACTCGAGATACGCGACTCTCAAAACCGCTACCCCAAACCCTAGGAAATCAGGAAAGGCTTTTTCGTCGCTACCCCAAACCCTAAACCTAACCTAGGTCGCTGCCCTAGGGTTCTTCATCACCACCTAAACCCTAAACCCTACCTAGGTCGACTCAGAAGAAGACGAGTGTCGACATCATGATCGACTCGAGTGTTATCGGTACCATTCTTTCGTAGGGTTTCATGTTTCACGAGCAAGTGCAATTGTAGGTTTAGGGTTTAGGGTGTTTGACCTGCAAAGACGTGGTTACTTGAGAAATCTTTTTGCCTTTCTTCACATTGCATGGTGGTTATTACTGCTAACACTCGAATTCGAACAGATCATAGCTACGTCTTAAAAACCCTAAACCGAGAGTAAACCCTAAACTTATTTTCCTTCAGTTTCCTTTGCTCGGCCTTCTTTGTTTGGGTTTCATGTTTCAACAGAGGTTCCAGGATTTGTAATGTCTGCAAACCCTAAACCCAGTTCTGTAAAACACATACTTCATACACAGATTTCTCTTTTTTTTTTTCCCACATGGAGTGACAATTGAGTGGTAGCAGACAAAGGGTTCAGGGGTTAGGGTTTAGGTTCTGAATAAAAAATGTATGTATAGATATAAAATGAAATAATAACAAATTGCTTTTCACAACAAGGATCCTTTTTCTCCATATTACCTTAGAGGGTTAAAGATATATCGTATTTCAGACACATGTGACCTGATTTTCATCACTATTTTGATTGAAATTTGTTTCAAAGAGACTCTTCATCGTTCTGTGATTACTGATCTCTCTCATCACACACAAAACTTTTGTTATGGTTTGTATAACTTTTGGAACGTCCTAGTAAACAATCAAGTAAAGAAAAGCTAAAAAATCATCCAAAAAAAATTCATGCAATTAAGTTATCTTTAGGTATTCTAACATGTCAATGTGAAGCTATTCAAAACATAATGCAGATCTGAATTTCTTCCATTCAACTACACTAAACACTGAATATAGTGTAGAGGGATTATTGATGTAGATCACTCACACTAATTTCCATCAAAGCATGTGCATGCCAAGCTCTGATTGGGTATTTGTTTTCAAGCAAGTGTGTGTCAGTCAACAATTGCATGTAAATTTTCAATTAGTGTAGGAAATTTCAAATAGTCTGGTCTACACTATATTCATGGAACGGTGTAGTGAATCTTCTTTGCAAAATTGCATTAATTGGTAAAGTAGCAAACCTTCCAAAATTTACAGTTTACACTACTTATATACCCTAATGTGGATACAATTGTGAGCCCATTCTGAGACAATTTTGTCTGCAGGTAGTATACTTCAATTGGCTGGATCTAAGCGCAACTGCGGTCGCGATGTCGAATTCCGAATCAGTATGTTAAATTGCTTCTTCTCTCTCTTTTCAAAGTAGGTTTTGTTTATGCTTGTGATCTTGGATTACAATTTTTCCAACTAAATTTCCTACACACTTTCAGTGTTAGAAGTTTTACCATTGTTGCCCTCAACATGTTACGTTGAGGTGGTGCCTTTCCTCAACATCTCGACTGGCAAGTAACTTCCAAATATCCGATGGGCCTGTGGTTTTTGTTGCACGTGAGACATTTGATGGATCATGGGGTTGGAATGCAGGTGAGTGTCGTCGTGAAAGGCATGGTACAGGGCGTGTTCTACCGGAAGTGGACGGTGGAGGCTGCACAGAAGCGCGGGTTGCACGGATGGGTACGCAACATGGATGACGGGTCAGTGGAGGCTGTGTTTTCCGGGCCGTTCACCGCAGTGGATGACGGCCCCGAAGCTGCCATAGTCTCCTCCGTGGACGTCTCCATTTACGAAAACTAAGTCCCTCAAGGTTTTGTGAAACTATAAGGTCTGCTTGAATTCCATGTTGTTTGATGGTCAATGAGGCATTATGGCTGGTCACATGACCTACATATGTTAACGGGCATATCCTTGTACATCAGGGTGGAAATCCTTTGTCATAGATTGTAAATATTTTGTGGCATATACAATTCTCGAATGCTTCATGTGACCATGTCTATGTACATCTTTACTTGTGGTATTTTATCACATGTGGTCTGGGTAGATCAATGAACTTTGATGAGTAGTTTGGCAACCAAGATGGTTTTTGTTGTAATTTGCTCGAGTGCACTTTTTTTCAATCTGAAAATGCAAATCATTTTACATGTTGGATAGAGTAGGATGAGATTGACTTCCAAGCCTTAGATTGTAGAAATGTGCAACATGGGAGCGTTGTAGTAGACCTTGTGAAGCATTCATTATTGTTGCACGTTTTCTTGTGTGTAGGCCTTAAATCTTCTTCCACATGTTATGTGGTAAGATCCAAGGATTATGTTTTGTTTCAAGTCATGTGTACAAGAGTACGCTCCTTCATGTCACCTTTGATATTATCATCACAAACCCTAATTTGTAGCGTACCGTAATCACATTGAACCCGTAAATTCCTAAGACTTTCTTACACCAAAACTGCCCTCACCTTCCTAATAAACTACTTTGGGCAACACAATTTTTATACAAAAAAATTGTACTCCCGCAAAGCTTTTGGTAGTGTACATCTACATTAGAAATTTTGAAGAAGAATGTTATAAAGTGACACCATAGGAAACTGCTCAAACCTATACATGTCCCCCAAGGGCACTCTTGGGAATTTAGAAGTTAACCCCTAAAGGACCAAGGCAGTTTTTCCTCAAAAACACTCCAAAACTGCCATTTTCAACACATTCAACACAGAATGATTCAAATCAATTTTTTGAAAATTAAACCGTAGGATCTTGTACTAGACTTGTATGAGAGTGTGTGGTAAAAAATTTGGTAGGTTTGACCGCACGGATTGAAAGATATTAGCCTTTGAAGTGCGACATAAATTTTTTTTGAGGTCATACTATACACCTTCAACAAACTTCGACCACCTTCTATGGCAACTTTTTGCACTACGGGCCGTGAATTTATCGTGTTAACTTGAAAAGGATCATGTTAGGCACATGTGCACCAAATTTTAGAAGTAGAAGAGGTCTAGAAGATGTCCTAAAAAATCCTGCAATGCAACTATGTGCCGAGAATCAACAATACACTTTATATTTTGCATATATCATATCCTTCTCAAATATTTGAAATTCACAAATCCGTACGGTAGATGCAAAGATCTCAATTTCCTTTCCAAGAGGACATTTTCTTTCTTTTAAATGGACAAAAACTTGAATTTCTATAGAATTTAGAAGTTATTAAAGTTTGGTGACAGTATTTGTGATATGTCACACTAAACTGCTTACACTATTTGTATATGTAAGTGAAAATAAATTGTAACTTTTGAACCGTAAGTCAGAATTCTACAAAATTTGTGTCTACGCAAAGCTAATCAAAAGTTGTCCATTCAGTAAAAAATCTCAGAAAATAAAGCCTAGAATTGAGAATGTGGTACCTTACCGAAACTCAAAACGTCCCCCGAGGGGACATCGGTCCTTTAGGGGTTAAGCAAAGTATCAAAGAAGGTCACAAAGATTTCAAATCAATTTAAAACTCATAATGATTTGTAATATCTTTTCAACGGAGACATGTCCCCTGTACTAAATAAATATATCACTGATGCATCTAACGGGCATTTCATAGGTATCACCTATCAACATTACATAGGTATCACCTACTCAAATATCTTGAATCTTCCAAAAAAATTCGGACATTCTCTCCATTGGGGATAAATTCTGTAGGAAACTGACCCACTTGTATGGTCCAGAGATGCTTTCTAACTGGATAACATGACCAGGTGCAATGAATATGCCCCCCTGCAAAGCTGTAGGCCTCTCCCATTGGCTGCCTAGCCAATGTGGACCCCATTTCAGCAAGAATCTTGGGTGTCCACACTATTTTACCCGTGATTCTAATTCACAAATATCTCAAGATTACCCACAGAAACCCTCTCTTTTCCATTCAGAAATATTACTCTTTTGTCACTCGTATACTCACCCCCACACTTTCAAGCTGATTCTTTAGAGTGGAAAGAAAAATGAAGAAAAATTCCAATTTCCACATATAAGATCTTCAACTAGATTCATAAAATCTCATGCTCACAAATTTCAAAAGCTTTTACTATATAAAGAAGAGCGACATTTTTTACTCCCCTACGTAGAGAGCATAGACAAATCTTCGACTTCACTTGGTGTCAAAGTTTTCCATTACATGAGGTTCAAATCTTATACCATTGTGATGTCAGTTACGTATACATAAGCACATTGAAATTTAATGTGCAAGGAAACAATGGTGTAAAAATAGTCAAAGTACATTGATACTCCCATGAAGCCACTACACTAAATTTTATGTGGTACTTAGTAAAGATTTTTACTGAGAGTTCGACTATCTACACTACTTCAAGAGGGTGATCATTGTCAACATGGTTGGTAAAAACATTCATCAAGAGCTAAAAACTTCTCTACTAAACAATAAAATTTAGAGTACTATGATACTCATTGTGATCAACAGGAAGAATCCACCATCCTTTCCACCATCACACCTCTCTAGACCGAGTATGAAATGTACCAGTCACGTAGATGATGTTCTCTCTTATCTATTTACGTCCTATACTTTCTCTCTCTCTCTCGCACTCACAAAAGCTCCCCAAATCTCCACTAAACCCCAACACCTTTCCTTCGCTTCGAGCATCGCGCTCGCTCGCTCCGAATTGTGCACACGATGGCGGCGCTGCGGCAAGCGACCAATGTGGCGGTGGGCTGCATTGCACCCACGCCCCAAGGCGCCCACTCGGCGACATCGCGGAGCGTAAAACTGCACTCCGCCATGGCGGGGATGCGCCTCAAGGCGGCAACCCAGGCTCAGGGTGTGAATTGGGCGCGCGCCTCGGTGGTGAGCCAGGCCGTGTCCGTGGACGTCGAGAAGGAGCTCGAGATGAACATCGCCGACGATGTCACCCAGGTATGACATCTGTGGATTGGTCTCTGTCAATGTCATGGGGTTTGAGGTTCCGTGATTGCACTTGGGGAATTCAGTTTTTTTTTTCCGTCTTGCCCTGTTTTTTGAGGTTTTTTTTGGGGGGGTTTATGGCAGCTGATTGGCAAGACGCCGATGGTGTACCTCAACACGGTGGTGGAAGGGTGCGTGGCCAACATCGCCGCCAAATTGGAGATCATGGAGCCCTGCTGCAGTGTCAAGGACAGGTTCGTCTAGAAAAACCTGGGTATTGTTGGATGTCTTTGATCAGGGGACGATTCGCCATTGATTTGAGATTCGTCAAAGCGTCATCAGGTTGTTGTTTCTGCCTGTGCAGGATTGGGTTCAGCATGATCAGTGATGCGGAGGGCAAGGGTGCCATTACCCCTGGAAAGGTATCTGCCACTGAATTAGTCGATCTACGCTGCCATTCTTTTGTGTCCCCGTCTACACGTAACCAGACGCTTGATCCAGAACATTAATGCGGCAACACTGGCATTGTGACCTTCTTCTAAAGCTCTCTTGTAGAATGCAAAGATCTGTGGCAACACTGGCATTGGGAGCATCCTCTAGATTACAACCATCTTACCAATTTTGATCATGTTTTGCAGACGACGTTGGTGGAGCCGACGAGTGGCAACACGGGAATCGGGCTGGCGTTCATCGCGGCCGCGAAGGGGTACAAGCTGGTCCTGACGATGCCGGCGTCCATGAGCATGGAGCGGCGCATCCTGCTCCGCGCGTTCGGCGCGGAGCTCGTGCTCACGGACCCCGCCAAGGGCATGAAGGCCGCCGTGCAGAAGGCCGAGGAGATCGTCAAGAAGACGCCCAACTCCTACATGCTCCAGCAGTTTGAGAATCCTGCCAACCCCAAGGTATTCCCAAGCCTGAGCTTACAGAGTTAATCTGTACAGTCTGCCAACCCTAAAACCATAATTTCCTAGAGTTACCTGTACAGTCTTACCGGAAGAAGAATTAGGAATATGATTTTAGAACTAGTTCTATGCTAAAATAACTTCAGTTTTTGTTCCTGTGGTGAAGGTGCACTTTGAGACCACTGGACCTGAGATCTGGGAAGACACAGCAGGGAAGGTGGACGTACTGATTGCTGGCATTGGCACTGGTGGAACTGTAACTGGAGCCGGGCGCTACTTGAAAAGCAAAAACCCTAATGTCAAGGTCAGCATTTTCATGATGTCCATTCCCATCGCTCATTAAACCTCAGATGAGTCTCTAGAAGTAAATAAAGGAATAGGATTCATTTGACGTATTTTTGACATTTTCCATTTTACAGATTATTGGTGTGGAGCCAACTGAGAGCAGCGTCCTTTCAGGAGGCAAGCCAGGTACAGGGCTAAGAAACAACCAATCACTTGGATATACGTTTTTGCTTCAGTATCTAGTTTGTGCAGGCTGATTTCAAGTAGGAATCTAACACATTTCTTTGGCAGGGCCTCACAAGATTCAGGGCATTGGAGCAGGTTTCATACCTGGAATTTTGGATGTGGAGGTTCTCGACGAAATCATCCAGGTTTCTTTCTGTTTCATCTGGAGCTTCTGAGATCTTGTTGGCTTCATATCTGAATGTTTGATTCCTGGCTCACCCTACATTTTCTGGTTGTTCCAGATTTCCAGCAACGATGCTGTGGAGATGGCTAAGCAGCTTGCGATGAAGGAAGGTTTGCTGGTGAGTGCATCTGTTTTACTGCCTCTGAAATCCTGCTCGCTGATTTCCGTTAATTTTCACAATTCCGTAAGTCAAGGTTGGTTTCAACACTCATCTACTGAGTAATCAATTTCAAGTCAAGGTTCTTCATTCAGCAATGAGAATCTATTTTATCAAACTTGTAGACACGGGGCAACTACTCAAAGTGAGGCTTCAATACTACTGCGACCAGACGTTCTTCTCTCGTTAGCCCACTAAAGAAATGAGTTCCGCACGATTCATGAATCTTACCATTTTGAGCTGCAGGTCGGAATTTCCTCTGGAGCCGCTACAGCTGCCGCCATCCAGGTTGCCAAGAGGCCAGAGTACAAGGGCAAACTGATCGCTGTATGGAACCCTCACATTTATATTTTTCTCTAAATCTTGTGGTTGCGTTTCAGTGCTTTTCATCTTCGACGTACCTATATAGCTCCTGAGCCAGTGTGGTTTCTTTGCGCAGGTGATTCTTCCCAGCTTCGGAGAGCGGTACCTGTCTTCAGTGCTCTTCCAATCGATCCGAGATGAAGCAGAGGCCATGACGCCAGAGGTGTAGATTAGGTTTTTTTTTAGGTTTGGAAGTCGACTCTTCCTCTTGAAGAACGACAGATCCTGTTATAGCGGCTTGGTGTATCATGTAACAATATAAGGAGCTCTTTACTTACCAGATTATCTCAAAGAAGTATTTTACATCTTGTTTGAAGGAGATAGCTCACAGAGAGCTGTTGGCTGAGTTTTTTTTCCTAGCAGCAGCTCCTTGTCACTTGCCTGTGAAGATCATGGACACCGACGGTTTAACGGAGCTCCGCGATGAAGGTGCCTCTTCGTAACAATCCTTCCCAAGCGGAGTCTTCATTGCGACACACCATTTTGGGCACAAGGAGGCTCCGCACGCTGTTTCACTTGTATATCGCCGTCGTGCCTATCCTTGCTGCAGCAGATTCTGCGTTTTTTCTGCGAATTTAGTAAATGGGACAAGGAGAGCGAGTAGTGCCCACGTCTGTCAGGGTTCTAGAACAGTCCAAGGTAGGCATGGTACAGTAAAGGTGGCAGCCTAAATTTGCAAACGCGTGAAGAGAAGGCTATTCCTAGACCGGGAGTGAAAGTGCTTGGACGCGTTGTGGATGAATGAACCTTCCTCCAGTGGACTATTTTTGGTTTTCTTTGGCTTTCTGGTCACACATGAAAACAAACCTTCAGCGGAAACTTTTATCATCATTAATGCAATAATATATGTGATATGCTGAACTTAGGTACTCGCCTGTTTGAGTCTCCCCTCATTGAAGCTTATAGTAATGTTTGCGTCTTCCAACAGCTGTCCACCCGTTTTGGTAGAACTCAATTAATTCTTCACTGCACCGGTCCTGCATCCGCCAAGACATCCTTGTTCAGTGAATCCGCGGTAAGTGAGAATGAGAACATGTCGGGAATTCGAGCACGTACCTTCAGTTGACCTCCCAGATTTGGAATTCAGGTCACTGGTTCACCAGAGCAGCACCGTGAACGCGTGCATGCAAGTTCAATGGCTGCCATTACACCATCGCCGCAGTAAATCACTGAAAACAGTAGAACTTTTGCTCAGCAGGGTAAAACACTATAATTGCAATACCATGATTTTCGTTGATAGATCTACTGTCGCTGATGAAATATCGTGGCGGGAAGACATGTTGAGATAGAGAAGAAGACGCTCACGACGGTGAATCCGATGCGTGAACATCCATCCGGCCTGTCTGTTGGTGGTGAGCATTGATGATCTTGAAAGAAAATGTACAAAGCGTACCATATTCTGAAGTGAACTCGTACCAATAGTCATCGTCCTAACTCTTCCAGAAGAGATGCATTCCACGTGAAAGTAACATATCGTGGGGTGAGCTGAACTACCGTAGCATGGGAAATATATTTGCATCTTTCTAGAGATGTGACTCCGAGCAGGAGGGGGAAGGAGAGAGGGAAGGTTGGGGGAAAAGGACCTACCTCCTGGATTCGCAGTGGTCGTTGGTGGCGCTGCTACGATTCGCAGACCTACCCGGAAACCACATTGGCGGGGGCGGGGGTTGAGAGAGGCGGCTCCGTGGTGGATCATGCGAAAGGGGAGTGCAGATGGACGCCGACGAGTGGATGGCCAGTGCTCCAAGTCCAGGTTTCTTGAGAACGTAAGGCGTCGCTAGTGCATCCGATGATCGCCGTGTTTCCTTTCGCAAATCTGAGGGTGATTTTCTATCTCTCTTCCTCCCTTTCTCAGCGTTGCAATGCAGGTAATGAGAAGATCACCTAGATCTGTGATAGATTTAGCAGATCCCATCTGTGGCGTCGCTAGGTTTCGCAAACGGGACATTCCTTCATTCTCTTTCTCCATTGCGCACAATGCAATCTCCGCTCTTCGATTGCGAACTCGATGAGAAACTCCCCGTGTTGAGTTCAGCAAGGAATTCGAGCAAATTACGAATTCTGTGAAATGCGCCGGACATCCTGGCAAGTCCTGTAGAATGTGTACGCTGGAACGGAACTGAGAGTCTATTGCCCTTCTTTGCTCACAGGTACTAGAGTATGTCAAGTGGCGCGCTTTCCTCTTTGCTGATTCAGGAGACGCGAACTGAAACTATGAAACACTTGGAACCATGTCAAACTCGACGGGGGGGACTCCTGTGAAAGCGTCATCTGCATCATCTCCAGCGGGGGCCGTGGCCGTGCCCTCCTACAACATTTCATGGATAGGCATTGTAGGCATACTCATAGTCTTTCTGGTGCTCGCCTTGATCGCCCTCGTCTTTTTCTGGTACAAGAAGCGCGCGTTCCAGAGGGCGTTGAAGGAGCAGAGGGAGCTCTTCTCTGCGAATGGCACCAGAAACCCCAAAGTCGACGAGGAGGAAGCGGTAGGGAGCACGAAAGGGCAGCTAGTACTGGCAGATTTGAACCAGGCGAAAGGATTCGAGAATGCGGACACTACAGAGGTTCTTGAGCATGGCATCCCCATCGTCACGCGCGACAAGCATGTCGTGGAGGGGACTCGCAACAAGAACATGTCTGGGGGGTTCAACTGGAACAGCAGCCTGGGCGAGAGCGTGGAGGGCGAAGTGTTCTACACGGAGGAAGGGTCGCAGATGGGAGTGCGGTACAGCAGCTCGGATTTCGACAACCTGGACATCTTCTCTAGAGTGCCGCAACCGAGGAAGAAGAGGCCCGAAAGCGAGTCGGCGAGCTTGCTCGGGTCGATCAGCAGGTCACACACCATGACTGCGGCGCCGGAGGTGGAGAATCCGAGCACTTGGACGCTGCGCACGCTCTCGCTTCCTGCGTCTCACCATAAACCTGAATCACAACCTTCGGGTGCAAGCGTAGGATTGAAAGCAGACGTGAGAGTGGAATCCTTGAGCAAGGGCATCGGTGCGGTGGAAACAAAGCCGGACTCGTTGCCGTCGTCTCCGAAACACTCCTACTCCCCGAAGTTCGCTTACGGCAACTTCTCTCTCGCACCGTGGACGCAGAAACCCTCTCGCCTCTCTGCGCAGAGCAATGGCTTTCCTACCTTCGTTGTTCCGCCGTCCACACCTCCTCCGCCTCTCCCTCTCCCTGTCAGCTTGGACGAGATCCAAGAGAAGACGTTGATCGAGCTCCGGATGGCTATGAAGCAAGCAGAGACGAAGTGGTCCGTTGGGAGCTACTGCCCGTCTGCTCCTCCTCCTCCACTTCCTGTCCCCTTCCAGCCCTCACCTCCATCTTCATCTCCTAAAATGGCTCCTCCTCCACCACCACCACCACCACCACCACCTCCTCCCCCGCCATTCCCTACTCTCCCTTGCAATAGATTCCTACAGCCTCCGTCGCCTCCACCACCTCCATCTCTCCCCTTTAGAAAGTCCACGCCGCCTCCTTCTCCTCCACCACCTCAGCTCACTCCGCCTCCATCTCCTCCACCGCTTTCAGACAATGGAAGCAGGAAACTTACACTGCCTCCAACGCCGCCTCCTTCTCCTCCACCATTTCCAACTCTTCCCTGCAAGAGGTTACCACCATTGATTCTCCCTGGACGACTAGAGAATGCAGAGGAGTTTCGGATGGAGCCTCGGCCTCCACGACGGACCCAGTCGAAGATGAGGCCTCTGCACTGGGACAAGCTGAAGCCGGAGTCGCAGAAGACGATGGTGTGGGACAACATCGGCGACTCTATGGAGTAAGTCCTCGCACAATGCACGTCCCTTGCAGCTCAGAAACAGTGACGAAGTTCTGATGCGTTTCGTGTTTGCAGATTGGACGAAGAAATGATCGAGAGTTTGTTCGGCGTAGCGGCAAAAGCAGGCTCCGACAGCGATTGCGTCATGAAGTCCCCCTTCACACCCGTAGCTGCCGAGCGGATCGAAATCCTGGATCCTAGGAAAGCTCACAACATCGCTATACAGCTCCGTGCGCGCGGCTTATCAAGAATCGAAGTCTGCGACGCTTTGCTCGAAGGTAAGTCAGTTTCATGTGAGCTCTGACTGCATGTTCCCGAAATTTGAGCTGATTTCCAAGACTTGTTTGCAGGTGATGGTCTTAGTCAGGAAGTTTTGGAGATCCTCGTGAAGATGGCTCCCACGGAGGAAGAGGCTACCAAATTTCACGAGTTTCAAGGCGACGCAACGCTCCTCGGTCCTGCAGACGGCTTCATCCTCGGAATCCTCCAAATCCCGAGCGCGTTTGAGCGCCTGCACGCCATGCATTACAAGGCGTCTTACGCCGAAGACCTACACCATATCCAGGACACGATCACGACTCTCGAGGTAACAGAACTCCTAACTAATCATAATCCGAAACACCGACTTACTCTGCAACGCAACGTTCGTGTGACCGGAATCCTAACAGCTTCTCCATTCTTTTCCAGATGGCCTGCAAGGAGCTGAAAGGGAGCCGCACCTTCACGAAACTCCTGGAAGCCGTCCTGAAGACCGGCAACCGCCTCAACACCGGCACGTTCCGCGGCGACGCAAAAGCCTTCAAGCTCGACACGCTCCTGAAGCTGGCCGACGTGAAAGGCGTCGACGGCAAGACGACGCTCCTCCACTTCGTGATCCAAGAAATCATCAAGGCGGAAGGCGCGCGCGCCGCTCGCATGGCCAGCAGCCTCCACGACCCGTCCACGCCGTCCAGCAGCAGCTCCGTGTGCACCACGCCCGCGTCTCCTTCCTCGCCTCTCTCGCACTTCGCGCGCTTCGAGTTCGAGCACGACGTCGACTCCACGACTCCGGATCACGACTTCCGCAAGATCGGCATGGAAGTCGTCCGCGGCATCCCCGCCGAACTCAGCCACGTCCGCAAAGCCGGCGCTCTCGACATCCAAGCCCTCCGCCTCGCGGTCGCCAAACTCCACTCCGGACTCCAAGAAACCGAAAAACTCGTCTCCTCCAAAACCTCAGAAAACCTCGCCTCCTCCCACGACGTGGCGGACGACGTCTTCAGGGAGAAGCTGCAGCGCTTTCTCGCGGACGCGGAGGCGCAAGTGACATCCGTGCAGCGGGACCTGGACCTAGTGTTAGCGAGTGTAAAGGACCTCAGTGTATATTTCTATGGCGAGGCCGACGCGACGAAACTGACGACGCAGCAGCCGCTCAAGGTGTTCATTGTGCTGCGCGAGTTCCTGGCGATGCTGGAGCAGGCGTGCAAAGTCGTGACGACCTCGACGAGTCACGGGCGCAATGCGTCGACTCCGCCGGGGTCGCGACCGCGGAACAAGTAAAGGCTGTGTAGATAGTTGCAGTTCGGAGGTTCCTCCTCTTGTACTAATATTTTTTTTTCTCAGAAAGTTGAGATGTATCACTGAAGTGCTTGTACCATTCTATTCCATGCTGCGCTCTTAAATGGTGAGTGGGAGCTCTTGTCCGAGCCATCATCTTATAACAATTGGACTTGATGTTTTGGTGCTTTTATCATGAGCACTCTTTGGTTTTTATGTATTGATTCATCATGTGTTGATGATGATTCATGCTCTTTGGTTTTCAAGTCAGAGTGACAATTCCTATCTAACTTTGCACATTGCCGTGGCAGTTTATTGAAAATTTCTTCCATCCACAAGTGAACATACATTTGCACTTCTGAACTAAGGAACAACTAAGGTAGAGGCACCCAATTCCGATTGGCCACCCATTCCGATTAGTAGAGTATGCATGGTATGGTGCATGAAAATGGCAAATGCTTGAAATGGTGCATGAAGTGACCCCAAACCGAGAACTCGAAATCCGGAAACACTAGTCATTATCAGCATTGGGTGACGAAGTGTGCAATTTTGGGTTGCTCCACCTCAATTGAGCTCTCATTGGCGACATTGCCTTGAAAGTTGAACAAGGCTGATCCGCATTGGGTACCCTCCATGAGTAGGTTATCCATGGCATGTCTTCTCTCTTTTACTCACTCTCACTAGTTGGCATTGGGTAAAGGAGGGCACCAAATTTCACCTACTCTATTGTTGGATTATGGGCTCCGGTGGTTTTTGGGCTTTTAAATTCTATATCAATTCCAAATCTTTGTGATTAAATTTGAAAAAATATTTGTTGAGCTTCATTCCTAATTCCGCATCTTTCTACATAAATATTTTTGACATACAATGTCATTTGAGTCCCCAATTGGCTTAAGTGATCCGAATTGGGTGCCTCTACCTTACTTCCCACAAACCTGAGCCATGAATATATACAGAGACAAAGAATCATCAAGCGAATGACAAACATCAAACTAAGACAACATTCATCTACACCGAAACTAGTTTCTGCACTAAAACGTCCGGGATAGCTCACTAAACGTCCGGGATAGCTCACTAAACGTCCAGGTTAGCTCACTAAACGTCCAGGTTAGCTCACTAAACGTCTGGGATAGCTCACTAAACATCAAGGATTGCCCACTAAACATCCATGATAGCTTACTAAACGTCAAGGATTGCTCATTAAACATCGAGAACCCCAATACTCCCACGTCTAACAAGTATTAGTGGTTCAAAGACCATTCAAAACTAATCTCCCACTTCTTTGAGCTTATTAGTAGGTAAGGCCTTCGTTAACTCCTAAAGGACCAAGTGTCAAAAATAGGCTATTTGGAGTCTCGGTCAGGTTCTCATGGTGTCAATTTCCAACATTCCTCTTTTAAAATTTTACTCTAGAAGGTCATAACTAACACCTCAGTGCGAGAGCAATGTTTTTCCTAAATCTGACATTTAATGAAAAAGTTACTGGGTTTTGAATTTCAAATGAGGAGAGCGGGCACGTCGGGCACTTCTAAAAACTTATGCTAGGGCACTCTATTGAATGTGAGATTTTCAATACTCGCAAGTTGTATTATTTCCTTCCATATTGTCAAAAAAGAAGTTGTTGTCTTTAGGGAAAAATAGCATACTAACCCAAGTCAAACATTATCACACATTGTCACATATTGTCGAGCAAGGTACCAAAAATACTTCTTCTTTTCTACATAAAACTTAGAAATCTTCATATTTTTTACTTTTTATTTTTTCCACAAAAATATGTGGTGTAAGCTTTCTCACTGACCTTTTAAATTGTCAATCTATAACATATTAAGTTTACAAAAGATTAAAACGTGAATTGGCAATTTTTGAACCTCCACTCCTTGCAGAGTTGTTTTGAATATGCTACACCCCTCCTCAACCTCTAAAAAGTGGAATATAAGGAAATAACATCATGCTTAACACAATGATAATAGATTTAGACCTTGTGTTGTGCAAAAATTTGACATTAAGTGCAGGCAAAGTCTGCTAATCCACTAAGCGCGGGGAAGAAAATGAACCATTTGCTTGAATTCAAACACTATTATTAAT
Organism: Bryoerythrophyllum caledonicum; assembly: GCA_963971425.1. NCBI lineage: Eukaryota > Viridiplantae > Streptophyta > Bryopsida > Pottiales > Pottiaceae > Bryoerythrophyllum > Bryoerythrophyllum caledonicum. Next base: position 10,045,567 of record OZ020525.1, on the reverse strand, counting down.
CTTTCAATCCATGTGGTCGAAGTTTATAAATTCTCTGAGTATGTTAATTACTAAGTCTACATTGAGATCCTACGGTCAAAAATAGAAATAAAAGTTTTTGTTTCCTTCATTCTTCAACACTTTTATTTCTATTTGTGACACACCAGCATAATCTACATGGTAAAGCAAGGCTGTCATCAACAAACATTGTGGTAATTATACACGCATCGATCCTCTAGTGTAGGTTAGAGATCAAAATGACATATAAATCTATCAAATTTGGTGTTCCATGCCCCGGAAGCGTGTTTTAAACCATAGCGACTTTTCTTGTGCCTGTAATTGCAAGGAATCTCATAGAATGTTGTATTCAATTAAATGTGGACTATGCAAAGTCCAGAAATTTTGACAGTTTATCACATCTCCTGATGATTTGAAAAATCTCCGGATGATTGTAGTGTAATTCAACCGGAGATCTTCCAATGATGCGTTTAGTCCAAAGTCTAGAATTCACTGATTTTTCCAGATCTAACTAAATGATGCATTAGAGATTTTTGAATCATGTAGATTTCTTCAGAGAGATCACCATGGAGAAAAGCAGTATTGATGTCGAATTGACACATCTAATAATCCTCAGCAGCAATAGCAAGGATAGTGTGAATACTATCAGCTTTTGCAAAAGGGGCAAAGGTCTCACCGTAGTCTAAACCAGGTAATTGTGAGAAACCACAAGCTTTGTAACAAGAAGGGCCATTAGCATTGTGTATTACCGTAGGTGAACTTCTAGTTTGACGTTTATTAATTAGAAAAATAATACACTAATCTCTTGTCAAAAATAATCTCTTGTCTTTAGTGTATAAGAACATTTAAACTCAAGTCAAACATTTTTACACATTTTGGGCAAGCGGGGAAAAAAACTTCATCTTTTCTACATAAAACCTAGAGATCTTCATATTTTTCATTTTTTTTCCTACAACAATATGTGGTGTAAACCTTCTTATTGACCATTCAAATTATCATTCTGAAACATATTAAATTCTAAAAAAATAAAATCGTGAATTGGCAATTTTTGAACCTCCACTCTTTGCACACTTGTTTTAAATATGCTACACCCCTTCCCTACCTCTAAAAATTGTCGTATACGGAACTAACATCATGCTCAACACAACGGTAAAAGATTAGACCTTGTGTAGCGTAAAAATTTAATACCAACTGAAGTTAGAGTCTCCTGATCCACTCAACGCAAGGAAGAAAATGAACCATTTTTTTGCCTTCAATCACTAAAATCTTTCAATCCATGCAGTCAAAGTGTATGAAATTTTATGAGTATGCTACTTAGCAAGTCTTAATGAAGATCCTACACTCAAAAAGATAAATATAAGGTTTTATTTCCTCCCTTACTCATTGCACTAGAATCAACGATTTTGAAGTGTTTTTGGTGTGAAATTGTAGGGGTTAAAGTTACACCTTGGGAACACTAGAAAGCAACCACAACCACTTGGGAATGCACTTGGGAACGCTGCAAAACACATGAGAACGATGTGGTAACTCACTAGGAACATGTAAGTTACAAATATGGTAAAAAATGTAAAGTCAAAGGAGGGTAAGCAAATGGTTTAGTTCATTTAACGAAACCAGTTGTTCACCTCAACCCGATACGGGTGTCAGGCACCAAACCGGGCCGTGTAGGAGCGGGATTTGGTACCTCATGGTGCTCATGTGCGTTTGCTTTCTGATACCCGCTGATGTTCACTATGGTCTCGGAGGAGAAATGAGCTGCAGTTCCTCAAGGAGGGCGTAGATGTTGGGAGCATCGGAGAAGTCGATGCGGGTTGCGTGGGCAGGCAAGAGCTTCCCGGTCACCACTCCCGCGACGAGCCCGTCGGCGCGCACCACCAGCCCGCCTCGGAAGCCGCCCGGGCAGCCGATCGACCCCCCCAACCGACCTGTGGTGAAGTCGATCTCCACAACTGTATGCCTCCCCGCGTCCACTACCCTTCCCGGGCGCACTCTCGCGTCCGCCGTCGCCGCCGACTCCGACGTCCACGCCTCCTCGTATCTGTCAAGCCCGCAACAACACTCGCTTACTTCTCGACTGCTCTCGACGTGAATTCCCCGTGTCTGATACCCCGTGACACCATGTCCGATACCCTATGATACCATGTCTGATACCCTGTGATACCGTGCCTGATATCCTGTGATACCGTGCCTGATATTCGGGTGCTCTACTGCAGGTTATTCTAACGTTGATGGAGCTCTATACGAGACAGGTTGTGTTTTCGCTGCTTGGACGAGGAATTTTGATAAGAAGCGGTCTGTGTTTTCTTACCCGATGACATAGACGCGGTCGTTCCGATCGACGTCCGCGAACAAGCGGTGCGGGACTGAGACTTTGCTCAGGAAGGCGAGCGCGAAGGTCCCCCGGCACACGTTCACGCTGAACAGGGCCAGCCCGACGGCGGTGCTGGTGAGCGCGAGGTGAGCCACATGGATCCCTCCCCTGTAGTTCTTGATGAGTACCTCCGTGCGCCCTTCCACTGCTTGGATGGAGGTCACCCAGGCGGACTTCGCCGTTACAGGGCAGCCTGAGCCAGCTTGATCTGGTCTAGGGGTGAACAAAACTGCGGTTCCCAGAAGACTGTTGGTTTCTCTGTCTAGCACCATGCCTACGTAGTGCTTCAGGCTTCCCCACACCAAGTCCTGCGGTCCCCGGAGTGCGTTAGGGTAGAGAACATTAGTAAAGCCATGCTGTATCAACCATCTCCACAAAACAAAAATATTATCCACACTCACAACTCAAATCCATTCTTCATAATTCGAAATGTGAATTATTCTGAATTTTCTATTGATTATTGAAATATCTCCAGATATGCATCCCCATAAACAGATATGTTGTTTGTAGACTGCTCATATCATCCACCAATCAAGTGAGATTGGAAATCACAAACCTCTGGCGATACGACGTGGCTACATCGTTCAGGCTCTGGTGTTTCGTCCTACAGAAAAGCCAATACCAATTAGTGGTGCTCATTTCAAACATTCCAATCAGTCTTGATTTAGATAAACTAGTTGTTTCCGCATGTGTGACAGTAAGTCCAAAAGCATGTGTACACTTAACAAAGGTCTCAAAATTAGTAGGTACCACTTTCACTAGTCATCCTCACTCACTGTATACTGCGATTTCATACCTGCAATTTCTGGCGTGTTTCCATACGCGCAAGTAAGGTCTCTTCCAGAGCAGCGGAGGCAAATCTGTAGTCAAACCTCAAACGGTTGATCTGGTGATTGGAATCCTGTGAGGAGTGCCTTCCAGAACCGGAGCTCGACTCTGCTGCAGAGTCCATGTTGTAGGTGTTTTCTTTTCTGATGAAACTTATCCTGGTGGGATCAACTGAGTGCCGGGGCACCCCTCTCGCGCACTCATGCTCACGCTCTGCTCCTACATGTGCACTGCGCCCATCCTGTGGAGTGTAAGGTGTATGCCACTCGTGAGCAAGATAATGAAGGATCGGTATCAAGGAAAACAAACGTAGATTCCGATGATACAATATTCAGCTGCTGACTTATTCCCAGTTTTTACCAGGTAAGTCATCTTTTCCAATGCAGCTCCTTTCTTCTCCGTTTTTTAGTTTGCTCCCCAGCTACTTCATTTCGAACCTAGATCACGCAAAATAGTAACTTAACCCTCTTAATCTTCAAACTTCACCTCTAAACCCCTCTTGATTTCTCTTAATCCCTCTTGATTTCTATTAGTCCCTCTAAACATCTCTCGATCCTCAACTTCCTCATCCCCCTTAATCCTAACCTGAACCTCTTAAACCTCTTCCTCCTAGACCTAGCTAATATCAAAGTCCAGTTCTTCGAGCAGAGCAGTGACTTCAGATGCAAAACTGAGAGCTTTCACACGGTCTCAAACTCACTTCACCTTCTTGAGTTTTACCTCACCAACAGGAACGTCCACACAAGGATCAGCTTCTCGCATGAGTGTTGAGGAAACGCAACTCACATGGTAAGGAAGCGGCCGGAGCCGCTTAATTGGGAAATCGGCAACATCACTTGTAGAAGACTGGCTCGTGCAAGAGACAGGAACGGAGTCAGGCTCAGATTGCGATGGTGCTCCCCGAATGGAATCATTCTCAAATGATCGCTTTAAGTAACGCTTGAAGTTGCACTCCAGTGCTGGAGCACATGATCCCGTGCTGCACTCTTCAATAGGTCCACCTCCGAACTTGTCTGCCCAGACATCATTGATTACTGCGCCGAACCTGTCGACGGCTACTTGCGAGGAGTACTTGGGGTAACTCCCACGTCGGTGCCACTCGCCGAGCCTCCGCTTCCCAGGTTCCTAACGGACCAAAAACAAAAAGATGTCAGTTCAAAGGTTGTGGAGCAATCACGAAACCAGTCACCTACAGCGAAACTCTCACTTGTGCACGTAGATTAAACCCTAGTTCTAGTTATAACACCGCTACCACTGGTCTCTTTAGACGATCGGAGGAGACTCTAGAAAGTTCCACAGTCTGACCAGAAAGACTTGGCTACTGACTGTTTCACTAAGCTCGGTCGCGCTGACCGAAGTGACGAGCCTGTTGTCCTTAATATCCTCGTCCCCTGTTCAAACAGCTGAGTAGCGGCCAACCGAATGATTGAGCCGATATCCGATGAGCGTGTCGCTTCCATTCGGAAGTTCACAGAAACATCACATGCACTGGCCCAGCGGCAGCTTCTCGGGAAGCACCCTCCCCCAAGGTGGACCTTCAAACTAATATCTATGATACTTATTATCACCAAGCCGCCAGAACCGAACTGAAAACCAACGGCAAGAAGCTAGATAGGTGACTAGTACCACAAAATAGTACTGCTGCGCTGGAGGTGGTGCTGCTTGCCGGTCCCTGCAGACGTGAACGCGGAACTTGCTCATTTGCAGCGATCACTACATGGGCTCCACTCACTGCTGCTGCTCGATCAGACCCGGAACAGTCCCGGCGCCTGCTGATGCTCCATGTCCTGAACACAGAACTTGCTCATTTGACGCGACCACGTCGACATGGGCTGAAAAGAATCCACTCACTGCTCCTCCGACGATGAAGACCGAACCCCTGACAGTAGCACCGGCGCCTGCTGCTGCTCCATGTCCCCGAGGCGATTGCAGGAGCTCACCAAGCCAGAACCGATCAACATGGTCCCCCACAGCTACACGGCTATCGATGTCAGTAGTTGCTGTAGCAACATGAAGTAGAGAAACTCGACGATCTAGACGTAATCGACGATAGGTGGGCGATGTTTATTTACAGGTCCCATGGTGAAGTGGCATGGTGGGGCAGGGCGTGAGTGCACGTGACATGGAGGAGAAGGATTATGGGCAGAATGTGGGCGTTGGCTTGATCTGGAAGTTGGTGCGGTGGTGGTGGCGGTGGTGGTGGGCCTGGTGGCGCGTGAAGGTTGCGTGGAATGGACTCGCGCCGCTGCCATGTTTATGGTGGAGGAGATAAGGCGCAGCATCAGCTGTGGTGACATCGCCACCGACATCCTGCTCTCGTCTCTGCTCGCCAACTCAGGCTCAGATTATTAAGCAGGCGCACATGGCCCTGGACCTGGACCCCCTTCAGTTGAACCCATCTGGTCACCCGGGTTCCAATCTGGGATTCCACGGACTAGATGGGTGTCGAAATCCACCCATACGGCTGGCATGTGCACCTGCTTATTGACTGGACAAACAAGAGAAGAATCTATGACTGTAGTAGATTACACAAAACTTTTAACCCATGTCACTATGGAGATTCAACTCATGTCCTATGGAGATTTAATTCATGTCACTACCGAGATTGAACTCATGTCCTATGGAGATTTAATTCATGTCACTACCGAGATTGAACTCATGTCCTATGGAGATTTAATTCATGTCCTATGGAGATTTAATTCATGTCCTATGGAGATTTAACTCATGCCCTATAGATATTCAACTCATGCCCTATTGAGATTCATCACATCTCCTATGGAGATGCAACCCTATGTTGTGTGGAGATATAAGCCAGGAAGGACCAAATGTTTGTTTGAGGGACATGATTTTTCACTTTGACTGCAATTATCTTTCAATCGGTATCGTCAAGATCCACAAATTTTTTACCACATCATCTTGTATGTTTAGAAGCAAATCCTAGAGTTACATTGTGAAAAAGTTCATCTTTGCAGTTTTTAATCAATGGAGTTCATCTTAAATGTTGTTTTGAATCAATGGAGTAGAAGTGATTCCTCTATAATGTCTTGTTCCTTAAATTAGAAGTTAACCCATGTTCTAGGATTTCATTATTAGATGTATCTAAGCCAGTAGTAGGGGCAAATTAGTGAAGGGTGAAGAAAGAAGGGGCTGACCAAAATTATTAAATTTTGAACTCCATTAAATAACCTTTTCTTTATGTGGTTAACCTCCAAAGTCCAAGAGTCCACTCAGGGGACTTTTGAAGGTTTAGGCAGGTTCCTATGGTGTCAATTTCTTACATTCTCCTTCGAAATTTACACTGTAGATGGACATTTCTAAAAGCTTTGTTTGAGCACAATTTTTTCCTAAATCTGAAATTTAACAAAAATGACATGCCATCATAAAGCAAATCGTCTTGAGAGTGGTCACGTCGGGCATTCAATGGAGGGAAGAAACTGAATAGTTTTCTCTACTTCAAACACTATAATCTTTTGATTTGTGCGATCAAAGTTCATGAAATTTTGTGAGTATGCTACCTAACAAGTCTTCTTTTAGATCCTAAGGTTAAAAGCAGAGATTATAGTTTTTGTTTTCTTCTTTACTCATTGCACTAGAACAAGCAATTTTGAAGTGTTTTTGGTGCAAAAATGCCTTGGGTCTTTAGGGGTTAAATTGGTTTAAGATGAAATCCTACAATAGAAATAGAATCATATGAAAATTCAATCATATTCCATTTTTGCCACCATTACAAAAGATTCGGTTTTTCTAGCTTATGAATGTTATGAAACATGTGATGGAAAATATTCTTTCCAAAAGCATACTTTTTTTAGACCATAACTTTTTCAATTAGTCATTTTTCCTAACATGGCTTGTTAAATAAAAGAATGAACAGAAATGGGTTTATGCATCTTTTTATTTTTTATATGGCATGAGAGGACTAGGAAATATTAAACAAGGCAAATAAATCTCATCTATGGAGTTGCCTTGAGGTAATTCATTGACCTACATAGATTCCCTCCGACAAAATGAGTTAGATTTAATCCTTTTCAAGTTTTCACCTACTACAGAGTACACAGTTTGAAATAAATCCTTGAAGTTTATATAATGGGGTCATGCGCTTTACATGAGTTTTAGAAGAGTGTTATTCCACACCACAATAGTATAATTTATAAACTTAGAACATTTTGTAATGTAAGAATCCAAAACCAAATTGAAGTCCACGGTAGATGACCATCTTGATGCACAAGGAAAAGAAAAGAAAAAGCCATTTTCACTTCTAACATAATTGTGGTCTTTCAATCTCCTACGATTAATATTTAAATGTTCTAAAATTTTGCAAGCATATATCTTTGGCTACACCATACCGAGTGGTCACTTTCGGCACCTCTCCACTGAAAGAATTATTTTTCTTTGACGTAGTGATTCGCACACAATGGGTATCATCTAAGTATTATATGGGTATCACTTAGGCATTGTACGGGTACCACCTTGACACTACATGGATAATCACATAGAGAAAAACTTCATATTTCCAAAATTTTGGCAACTCTCCATTTTGAATTAATCATGTACTCAAGCCACCACGGCATATGGTATACATGAAGATCTTAACCCTTTACCACCTAGGAAGCCTCAAATGAGACTCCAGAGGTACTGAAACTCAATTTGCATGAAATCCATGACAAATTAGGCTTCAAGATGTGAGGATCAGATTTGCGCACACATTACATGAGCACTTTCCAACAATCAGATCATGATTTGGATTTATAGAATTCTTGGAAAAGCTAGGAATACAACACAAAATACATCAAATATACTAAAATATAGTGAATACAATGAATACCATGCCACTTACTATGTTGTATTTCACACATTGATTTTGATCTTAAATTATGATTAAATTTTGTCTTTGAGACATTCTTCATTCATTGGTGATTGTTGATCTTTGTCCTCACATACGAAACTTCCATTTTGATTTGTATAAGGTTGGAACATTTTTGTATACAATCAAGTAGAAAAAAGCAAAAAAATCACCAATAATTGTGTAAATATATTTTCTTCACATATGATGTGCCAATGCAAAGCTATCAACCTAGTGCACATGGGAACCGCTCTAATTCAAAGTAAAAAAAATCTTGTAAGAATCTATTAAAGTAGTACACCCATTAAAATCTACAATTTTCATTACCAATATACGGTAACTTTAAACACTATAATCTATCTCATCAACCGTTGGATGTTGTGCAAACTTTCCCAAAGTTTAGGTCATGGATTAAGTTCAATTTTGTAAGGTTAGATATCAACATTAGGCATTGTATTTCCATCAAATTCGGTTCAAAGAAAAAAATCAGTAGAAACCTTGGTTTTTCCATAAACATAGTTTGGCGGTAAAAGGGTTAAACCCTTTAATGCCGGCCTGGCTATGGCGCGACCAATTCTCAAATACAATATTTACTACAACCAAAGATGATAAAGAGCTAACGCCTAGAGGACCAAGTGTCAGAAATGGGCTTTTTGAAAGTTCAGTCACTTTCCTATGGTGTCAATTTCCAACATTCCACTTTGAAATTTTTACTATAGAAGGACATTACCAAGACCTCAGTGGAAGAACACTTTTTTCCTTAATCCGACATATAATGAAACATTATAGGGTTTTGAATTTCAAATGGGGAGAGCGGGTACTTCTGGCATGTATAAAACTTTTGGTAGGACACTCTATTGAATGTGAGATTTTTGATACTAGCAATTCATGTTTCTCCCCTTCATATTGTAAAAATAGTTCTTGTCTTTAGTGACCCCAGTCAAACATTTTCACACATTGTCACACATTGTCGAGCCAAAAAAATTCTTCTTTTCCACATAAAACCTAGAGATCTTCACATTTTATTTTTATTTTTGGTTTTACAACAATATGTAGTGTAAATCTACTTATTGACCATTCGGATTATCCATCTAAAATATATTAATTTCACAAAAAATGAAAAAGAAAATTGGCAATTTTTGAACCTCCACTCCTTGCACAATTGTTTGGAATATGCCACACCCCTCCTCTACCTCTAAAATTTGGTGTATAAGGAACTAACATCATGCTTAACACAATGGTAATGGAGTCAAACCTTGTATAGTGCAAAAAATTGGCGCCAAGTGAAGTCAAAGTCTGTTGATCTACTGAACGTAGGGAAGAAAATGAACCATTTGTTCGACTTTAAACACTATAATCTTTCAATCCGTGCAGTCAAAGTTCATGAAATTTTGTGAGTATGTTACTTAATAGGTCGTATTTGAGATCGCACGGACCAAACTAGAAATCGACTTTTTTGTTTCCTTCTTCATTCATTGCACTAGAATCCAACAAGTTTGAAGTGTTTTTGGTGTGAGACTATTTCGGTAGGATATTTTTGTTTCATTTCCTGGGTGAGTCTAGAGGAAGCAAACTGTTATACTAAAGAAAGAAAATGGTGGAACGATCGAGAAACGACATTCTCCAAAATAACTCCAACAGACAGAAAGATAGCATCTGCCGAAGCTAATAAAAATCCAAAGCGTGGCGGAAGTGGGTCAGGAATGGTGCACATGGAGATGTCAGCAGCAGCCAATCCGACGCTCCTTACTCCACGTGAACATGATTCTTCCTCCGTCCACAGATGCCAGGGAGCTGTAGCACTTCTGGCTTTCTCCTGAAACCAGACAAAATCAAGTTAATTCCATAAATATCCATTTGTGAGAATTCATCTTCGGAAACATAGAATCGTACAATCCCCGGTAATATGTCTTGTAACCTTTGCACTTTTGGTTTCCGACACACACAGGAGAAAAAATAAATATATATAACTTCAAAATTTTAGAGTAACAACAAGCATTCAGCATATCATTGGAAAGCTACTAGCTTGTAGAAGCCTACTGCAACAACAATTTCAGCTCTCTTGCTACAAATTATCCACTAAATTGCACCAAAGTCATGTATCCCCTACCATCGAGTACTACCACCACGGGCTTGCACAACAGCTCGCATTCGATCTGGCATTGTGGAAATAAGCTTGCTAATAGCCTCTTGAGATATATTTTCCCATGCCCTATTCACTGAAGCCCACATTTCGTCTTTGTTCCTTGGCCGATTTTTAAGTTGCACTTGATCTTTGCATTGCTTCCATAAATTCTCTAAAGGATTGAGATCATGTGAGTTTGCTGGCCACTTAAGTTTCCGTATTCCAACTTCTTCCCTCCAAAGTTTTGAAAGAGTGCAGCGATGTACTGGTGTACCATCTTCCATCAAAATGAGGCACTCATAGTTGTCATGGTGGTAGTAATAATGTTGTAGTGCAGACTCATACACTACCTCTACAAAATCTTCAGCAGTGCGTTTTTCTGAAGGAATTAACACCAAATAACACTTGCTAGAGCCAGTAATAGCACCCCATACCATAATTGAAGTCCTCCCAGATTTAAAAGTGGGCGCTAAGCAGTCCCATTGATACTTTTCATAAGCAGTTCACCATACACGAATTGTACGTGAATGCTTGCCAACTTCAAAAGATGCCTCATCAGTCCAAATGACGTTATTCCAATCTTCAAATGTCCAATCCAAGTATTCTCTTGCAAAGGCCAACCTCTCTGCCCTATGTTTAACATTAAGAAACGGTTTCTTAACTGCTATACGATTGTTAATGCCAAGTTCATGCAACTCTTTCCGCAAGGTCCTGACACCAACTTGTGTAGACATATTACCTGCAAGTTCGGCAAGAGGTACACGACGATTCTTCATAAGCTCCCGTTTGAGAATTCGCACGTCAGCATTCGTCAATTTCCGTGGTCTTCCGCACTTGTCTGCAAGTCCCAATGTGCCACGTTCACGATACCTCTTTAGAACTCTTGAAACTGTAGCTTTTGGTCTCCCAACTTCGGCTGAAATTTGAGTCATAGACATGCCACCTTTACTCATCCCAACTATCGTGGCTTGTTCTACTTCAGTCAAGTACTTCCCATTCATAGTGTCAATGAAGAGTCACACACTAAATTGGACACAATTCTTGAAGCAAGAGTGACTAACAGTGTTGCATACACACTACTACAACAAAACTGAAAGCTTTACTACCAAAACGTCTAGGTAATGAGTACTCAAATCAACCACCAGAACATTGGGTTCACTCAAGCCAATCCTCACAACCACAAATGCAACATAGAAATCACTCAAATCTGTCCTCTCTAGTGATTCTATCACTAACATATATTCTCTTAAGTAACCAAGCAACTCCACGAACTGAACGTGTTCATTCATGACGTTTCTATTTTTGGAAGTTCGTGAATCATCACTTATCTGGATAGGTCTTATCTACCCAGATCTTGCAATATCCTGCTGACATCATTTGTGTGATGTAATTTACAAACCCAAACGCCACAAGGTGTGGACTGTAAGAATGCATGTCAGGTTACAAGACATATTGCCGGGGACTGTACATCCTTTTTGGCGATAGGATGGTGTCCGGGCTGTTCAGTAGTGGCAATATGGTGATATAGCAACGGTCATCAATGAAGTTTTGGCAACATGAAATCATAAATTTTCCACATTTTTCGGGAATATCCCTTTATTGGGATTTATTTTCCGCAATTTGGCTCCAAATCGCAAAAAAATAAGGGTTGTTGCGCTTCCTTCCTCTGTCGTTAGTATTTTCCAAGGGCACAGGCCATGTTGATTAGTGCGGATCTCTTTATTTCATGTAGACGGATGTCACCGAGGGTAGGCCAGGGTAGAAGCTCTTTCAGGATTTTTTTGGCCCCCAAAATATAGTAGGAGAGCCGACCTTGGCCTGATTTGGCCCCCCTCCAACATAAAAATAGGGGTTAGGTTTTGTCCACACTCCCTTCCCATCTACATGGTTTAAAGAGATCCGAGAAGTGCCGTTGTTACCTATTTTGAGCATGGCTTAGTAGGATTCAAAATTTTCCGATTCAGGCAGCTGCGAGTAGTATGGGGTCACATGTCTACACCTCATTTACTTTACTTGGATAGACGTCGGTTTTCAATTCCATTGCTCTCCTTAAGCAGGCTACAGTCAAATGACAGCAGATTATCGAAATACTTTTGTGTTCCTCGGCAACCTAGCTCTCAAGAAACGTCACAAGATTACAATGCATCCAGTTATAATTCTAAGTCTCGGTATTATACCGTAGGTGAAGGGCACCTTCGGCTATAATTAATTCAAAAAGGCATGCCAAATTATTTGGGAAATTATTGAGTGAAAATGCCGAAATTGAAGAAAAGATTACTATGCAAAATCTTTGGACACCATGGACATCAATGGGAAGTTATGGCTTGGAAAGCCTTGATTCTTGGAAGTGTGTGCAAAAGAGCTCCTAGTAGGGAGCTTGTGGTCTTAGATTCAATCCCCTTGGATATCAAAATAGGCTAAATAAAGTAATCTGCAAACTCCTGCCGAATTCAGCTAAAATTTCTTTTAGAAAGTCTAAACCACTTTTTTGACTTTAATTAATTATTCGACGTCCAAGTGCCGAAGGTGCATTTGACCTATGGTAGCAGACATCGAGCTTTACACAAGCACACAACCAAGCTTCACACAAGCACCCAACCAAGCTTCACACAAGCACCCAACCAAGCTTCACACAAGCACCCAACCAAGCTTCACACAAGCACCCAACCAAGCTTCCCGTAAGCACCAACCAAGCTTCACACAAAAACAGTTACCGCCATAACAAGCTCGATCAATACAAACAATCAGAGGAGGGTTTAAAACCAATAGCACAAATGTTTTGCTGTTATAGATAATACGAAAGGACGCATCAACGTCAGCTATCTGTTCTACAGGCCTTGTTCGGAGGATCCATGAGTATACATGGGAACTGTCAGCATGGCCGAGTGGTCTAAGGCGCCAGACTCAAGTTCTGGTCTTCGTAAGGGGGCGTGGGTTCGAACCCCACTGCTGACATTACCCACATGCTTGAGCACTTCAATGTCTGTGGTTTTTTGGTAGCGTAACTTCCAAAACCTCCCAGACATAAAATCAAAATAGTCCTGGACTCAACAAAGTAGATATGGACACAATGAAGCAAACGTGAAAGCAGTAACAAAACATATTGTAAACGACAAGACGTTATGCATATGAAATAATCATAGACTAATTTCTATCAGTGAATCAGAGCCACACCGGTATGATCACTCATCACCCTCGACAGGAAATCATGCCTTATGCCAGACTAACTGTATGACAGCACCATTATCACTATTGTTGCAGTCAGATAAATAGTTAAAAACATGGCACCTGAGAAAGCATCATGTCTTTTGCACAGGTCACATATCCGTGCACTGCTTGCATGTCTTTCACAGGTCACATGTCTGCACTGCTTTCATGTCTCTGCCCAGCTCCCGTGTCTGCAGTCCTTTCCAAGCACTAGGATAAGAATAGCTCTGCAAAAAGGATGTACAAAACTTGAGCGCACCATTATCACTGTGGTTGCAGTCAAATAAATAGTTAAAAACACGGCACCTGAGAAGCAACATGTCTTTGAACAGGTCACATGTCTGTGCATTGCTTGCATGTCTCTGCCCAGCTCCCCTGTCTGCAGTCCTTTCCAAGCGCTAGTGTTAGAGTAGCTCTGCTAGAAGGATGTACAATACCTGAGCGCAACAGGTGTTTGGATTCTCACAATCTGTCATTCAGTTTTTAAACAAAGATATATTCTAGTGATCTAACTTGATGGCATCCACATGCTCATCAAATGTGTCACGACGTTGCTAGCAAACAATTCACTTCAATACAGCTAATACCTACTTAAGACTGAAAAAGAGGAGCACAACGTACGTGTATCAGTAATTGCAAACTCTATAGACGCATCCCTATCAGATGCCCCTGCAACACCATTCTTCATTCTTCATGCTTGTATCGAGATCAAGCTGTACAAAAACAATCCGTTATCTTGATTCACCTGCGCCACTGATATGTACGATGCAAGAAAAAAGACATCAATGGTCCACACACATCAGCTGATGATTCATGTCAACGATAGAAACTCTACTGCGTCATCAGCAAGTCCAAAACACGGAGCACCAAACGAACCCAGAGAAAGTGGCACCGAAAAACCGCTCAACTCTACGAGCATCGATACTCATAAAACTAAACATGGAGGTGGCTTTGGTGCAAAATTCAACGTGAGAAGCAGCAAAATGTAACAAAAGAGTCGCTAGAAGGAGGGGTCGAACCTCCGACCTTGTGGTTAACAGCCACACGCTCTAACCAACTGAGCTATTCCAGCACCTGCGTCTGCCGGGAGTCGAACCCGGGTCCATTGCTTGGAAGGCAATTATCCTAACCGTTGGACTACAAACGCAACCGAACCTCTAGGATAAACCCTAAAACTGTTCAGCTGAAGATGACAATAGCCTTCAGGAAAAAGCATATGTTCTATTTAACAACTAGCGGCAACAGTCGATTAAATAAGTCTCAAGCATTGAAGAAATCCAGCAGCCAGTCAAGAACAGTACTTGCATAGGGAAATTAGTGCAACTTCGAAATCAGAAGCTAACTAATTCAGAGATTAGAAACATTTACTCACCGAACCTTGTTAGTACCTTTACAGAGGTGATCTCTCTCCAGATAGCACAAGATCTGGAAGAGGTCTGCACGTTTTAGGAGCCCAGTGAACAATAAGCACATGAAAAATGAATTCAAAGATAAGCTCATACCATACAAGGTGAATTGACCTGCGCCGGTATCTTGTGGCCGAGCCTTTGCAAATACGAGCCCCAGGACTACAGGAAAATAGCCCACATGAGTCGGTATTGCGGCACCCTTGAGGTTTAGGGTTTAGGGTAAATATCATATCATTGTGCATCTAGATGTGGTTGGCAAACAATAAGAGGTCTAAGCCCTACTAAACCCTGACAAGTAAAAGCCACCACAGAAAAGAACTAGGACTTTCAAGCCCTGTAGACTGGAATTTGGATCATACTGACCTCTTCTGAATTCTTCAAAGCTCTCAACGTCACCAGTCAGAAGCAGAAATCTCGAGATGAAACCTTGCTCATGTTCTTGAGTTGAACAATCAGATACTGCGACAACAACCAACACACAACTTTCAACTGGAAGAGCTAGTTTTCTCCAAACTGTATGAAATGAATTCTACTCACACTACCTCATGGCCCTCGACCATAGCGCCAGTTACCACCTCCCACAACCTTGACCTCAAGAAAAACATACAATCACACAACAAACAAAGAAACACTCCCCATCAGTCAAAACAGAGAAAGCATACTGTTCAAGAGCTAACTTTCACATAACAAAGAATTCAAGGGCTCCTCTCAACTGAATCGTTACCCACAATGAGCACTCACCTAGACTATAAAACCCCACATCGAAAATCTTCAAAAGCTTTGCGCTTCTCAACCCTAAACCCAAAGTAGCATGCAATCGAGAGGGTGAAGAGTTGTAGTGTTTCATCAGTTTCAGCTACACAAACTTCACATCCTAATGAACTGCCTTTCTAACAAACATCCTCACGTCGTCCATGTCCAAGAAACTTTGATCATGAAAGAAAGTGAAACCTAGCAAACATGTCCCACTGATCCAAAAAACTCAACCCTAGCCATGACCTCCAAAAACACAACCCTAGCCATGACCTCCAAAAACACAACCCTAGCCATGCTATGTCCATCAAAGAAACCGAAACCCTCTGATCATCAAACTGATGATAACACTCTAACCATCAAAGAAACTGAAACTTCACATCAAAGGAACTGAAACTTCCCATCAAAGGAACCGAAACTGATAATCTGAGCCGTGTTTGAGGTCCACTTCAGACCAGAAATCTACTTTTTGTGTACAATATGCTTAACCTCATCCACGTGATCCATTCATTTGGATATTGTCCAGTCGCTGGTCTGAAGTGGGCCAGTTTTCTGTGATCACTTCTTTAATATTAAATCATTTCTATAAAACTTAATAACTCATTCATTTATTTATTGTTATATTAGCAATTGGCGCCTGCTTTGCAACACATTAGTCCAACCATTTTAATGTAGTTTTGATGTTACAAACTATAAAAAAGAAAAGGTAAGTTCATGATTCACTGCGCGGTTGACTGCGCAATTAACTGCGCGGTTGACTGCAATGTTTCAATAGTTCACAGCACGGTTGACTGCTTCGTTGATTGCTACGTGGTTTGTTGCGTAGATTATGATTTTAGTAGTATGTATGGCGCCTGCTTTGCAACGCATTAATCCAACCATTTTAATGTAGTTTTAATGTTACAAACTATAAAAAAGAAAAGGTAAGTTCATGATTCACTGCGCGGTTGACTGCAACGTTTCAATAGTGTGGTTCGTTGCGTAGATTATGATTTTAGTAGTATGAATGTTTTCACATTGAACTCTATGTTGAACCTTACTTGCAGTGTGTTAATTTTATATAAGTAAATTAAACTTTCTACGAATAATGACCCGCTAGACAAGTAGAAGCTCAAAGAGAGGTGTTCTTTGGTTCTAAACTCTTCTATTTGCCCTCAACTTAGAAGCTCTCAGTTTCAATAACTCCTTGTCGCTACGATCTTCTTCAGTCGCGAGTAAGCACTCTTTTCTCTTACTAGTTGGGCGATTGCTGGAGCGCTCCAGCCATCGCCCAAATGGTGAGAGAAAAGAGTGCTTAGGCTCGCGACTAAAGAAAAACTATGATTGTGTGTATAAATATGCTTCAGACTGATTGGCAACTAGTTTGGCTGGAGATGAACAGTGTGCACGTCTCGGGGGGTGGATCGATCATTGACATGGAGGAATCATGGTCTCGGCAGCTCGGAAAAGCTGGTCTCGTTAGCGGAACTGGAGTGAGCTGGATTCACACTTGACACTTGTGATTCAAGATGGTGAGGACACGACCCGATTGATCAGGTTCAATGGGAGGATCGATCGAATGTGCAATGTCTTGTGGAGCCTCAAGGTAAGGCTGAGATGTACTCATTGTAACATCTTTAGAAAGAACCGCCCTGCTGATCAGGAAGATGATCTCAACTTTCAAAATCGTTTCTTCCACTGAAATAGGAGCCTGGAGATCATCCGAAGCAATGAAGATGAAAAACCATTCAGTTTACAATATTACTATTCAAGTTTTGTATTTTGGCTAAATGGATTAAAAAGTGCGGATGAAATTCCATCCATCCAATTAGATGCTTCAAAGTCCTTAAAAAATTGAGGTTTTTGAAAAAGATTTGAAAATAAGAAATTTCAACAACGTAACATGCACACACCTAGAAAATGTAGGAATCCACCACAAAAACTCCAGAAAGAGTTCAAATCGGCGAGGAATTTGTCGGTGCTAGCAGCCTGTTCGGCGTGGACAAAGTCCTTGAATCTGACAAACAAGGTACTGTTTGAACTGGATGCTTTCCGATCAAAGTGTGCGTAATTGTGAGCCCACCTGCATCAATCACAATGTCAATGTCAAGTTAACAATTGCCACATGAATTGAAAAGTGAATCACCAAATAGTGAACCTTGTGTGATCTAAGATGGGGTTGGTTTCGATTTTGAGCGCATCACTCACAGGAAGTCACTGGATCTCAGCTATTGCTTGCGTGATACTAGCCTGCTACCCTTGTGGTCCTCATGTATTACCCTTGTGATACTAGGGAGGTACTCGTGCTGTCGTCAAAGGAGGTGACCACAAGCTGAATCTACTTCTAATTGCTGCAGCATAACTTAGTGTGTGTGGGGTAACGACACTACTATTGTGAGAGCAATGCTCTCACATCAGTTATACTGTGACGATGAACGAGTTGCCTCTACCCCCATTACAAGAAAACAGGGTGTGTAGCAACATTTCAAAAAATCCCTAAGCAACGCCTAAAGGCTTGCTTTGTACATAAAACCGCGCTACAGCTGTTGCTTCTTCTTAAAAGCAAGCCCCTAGGCGTTGCTTAGGAATTTTTCAAAACATTCCTAAACACCCTGTTTTCTTGTAGTGCCATAAGTTGACTGAATAGAGGAGGACCGACTAGACCGGAAACTTCACCGAAAACTTCTTAGTTATGTGGACTTGAATAATGTATCCTTGGGATTTTTTCGTCGGAAACTTGCATGTCAATTTGACCGATGTTGGGTCAATGCCGACCTGATCCTATCTGCACGCCGAGTAAGGTGAAGCTTTGACTATGAAAGAAAGTGAAACTCAGCAAACATGTCCAAGTGATCCAAAACTAAACCCCAACCATGACCTCCAAACACACAACTTACACTCTTACAATCAAAGAAACTGAAACTTCGAAACTGAAACTTACCGTCAAAGAAACTGAAACTGATCATTCTGACTTTTGTTTGAGCAGCTGGAATTACTGCACATCACATGCAGCCCACTTCGGGCCAGTTATTGGACAGTATAGTAACCTATTGATTGTGTAGATTCCACAGAGCCTCATCCTCGCGGTCCGTACATTAAAATTTTGTCCAGTCGCTGGTCTGAAGTGGGCCTGAGTTCATCCAGTTTTCTGTGATCACTTCCATATGATCATATTAAATCATTTCTTGAGAACTTGATAACTCATTCAGGTTCTATTCATTTATTTATTTAGTATTACATAATTTTTCATTGAAATCTATGTTATATCTTGCTTGTGTGTTGATTTTATTTAACTAAATTAAACTTTCTACGAATGATGACCCGCCGGACAAGTAGAAGCTCAGACGTGGATGGAGAGAGGTGCCCTCCGGTTCTAAACTATCCTATTTGCCTCCAACTTAGAGGTATTGCTTGCTTACTGCTACCTGGTTACTGAAACTAAAGTTACGATTGAGTTCCGTGTAACGATTACAGGCCTTCACGAGCACGGAGTTGCTGGGGTGCGAACTCAGGTCTTTACTCATCGACAGAGAATATATACAGAAGGTGACGAACAGGTCGTCGAGGTAAAAGATGAAAAGTACCTAACTAACAGAGAATACAAGTACAGCTGTACACTAAAGAGCGGAAACTCTAACATTACGACTAGTAACCAAGTTTCAGTTACGATCAGTAAACAAGCTTCAGTAACCAAGTTTCAGGAACCAAATTTTTAGTTACTGAAACTTGTCTCCTCTGCATCCGAATCGTATCGACAAGAAGCAGTTACTGCATACGAAGAACCGTAAGTTGGAGCGTCTCCAGAAGCCATTCCGACCTCGGCTACGGCGATGGCACTTCCTCCGACTACTCGAGATCCTTCTCGCTTCTTTAAATGCGCCTCACGCCCTTGTCAGATCGAAACAACTTGGTACTGAGGCGTTAGTTGGGCTTGTAGACCTGAATCTGGTTCACTAGAGATCAGCTCCGCATGAACCGCTTCGAAGCTTCAGGTGTGATCATCCAGTCATTATAAGCTGTAGGAAAAAAACATAATTCTCCCTCATAAAAATCATTGCATCTTGACAAAACTTTGCGCCATCATCTCAGGACAACCAGCAATTTACGCCAATCAAACAATGTGGCAGGCGTATCTAGCCGGAGACTATTCTCAGACCTCACCGGGAGAGGTGCACCAAGTAGGATGGGCAACGTGTGTGCAAGGCCACCTTCCAGCCCGACGTCCACTCTTGCTCCCAAGAATAACAATGGCGTCGCCATCCTTGATGTTGTTGATGTTGATGACATTGGTGATGGAAAAATTCATGAGAGGAGGAGGACGTGAGAACAATGGCCTTGGAGGACGAGGAGGACGAGCCTGACCAAGAGAGTGCGGATCCATCTTCACATTCTAACTGTTCCTGCTCCGAGCAGCTTGCATAGTGAGGAACATGGGTGCATGGTGTTGCTAGAACAGTATGGCATGCTTTTGATTGGCTTCATTAAGCATCATTAGATCTCTCTGATGTCTTGCTTCTTCCTTTTGTGCTTGCTTCATCCAATCAATATCTGCAACTTGGAAAAAAAAATATGCCGGAGATCAAACACTATGCCGTAAAAATATGTTAAAAACAAACACAAGACGGGAAGTTTTGGTATAATGGTATGTCAAAAATTAAATAGAGTCTGAAGATATGTTAAAAATGTGTTAACCATGATGAAGTAAGAGATTGAAAGAGTCCAAACCAGTGACTTACAACTTAATGATGTGAAAGTGGCAGGGTTCTCAAGCATTTGGGTCTGTTTAAGCGTCACCTAGGCATGGGCGAGATGGTTCACTAGCACTTGGCATGATTAGCTTGGGCAACAAGTTGGTTATGTGGGCTATGTTCAAATGCTAGTGCACCATCTCACCCATGCTCAGGTGACACATGACCAGACCCAAATATTTGGGAACCATCATCAAGCTGTAAGTCACTAGTATGGACTCTTTAGATCTCTTACTTCATCATGGATAACACATTTTTAACATATCTTCATACTGTAATTATGTTTAGACATAACTTTACACTAGAGTTTCCAATCTTGCGTTCATTTTTAGCATATTTTTATGACATAGTGTTGGATCTTGGGCATGTTCTTTTTTGACAAGCTGTGGATTTCACTTGGATGAAGGGAGCACAAGAGGAAGAAACAAGACGTTAGAAATATCTAATGATGCTTAATGAAGCCAACCAACAGCATGCCATACTGTTCCAGCAACACTAGAGAGCCATGTTCCTAGCCTTGCAAGTAGCTTGGAGCCAGAACAATCAGAATGTGCATATGAACCTAGACTCTGGTGGTCAGGCTCCTCTTCCTTGTCCTCCAACATCCTCCTCCTCTCATGAGTTTTCCCATCACCAACGTCATCGACATCTACAACATCAAGCAGGGCAGCGCCATTGTTATTCCTGGGGACATGACCTAGACGGCAGCATGAAGGTGGCCTTGCTCTCCGGCAGGCAACTGATAAGAGAAAAGAGAATTGTTGCAAAGATGCAAATGTTGCAAATGTTGTCATGTGTACATATTATATGCTTGTAATCTATATAGAGGTGAGCAATCTGGACCCTGGAGCAATGAGGATAAAGAACCCA
Source organism: Bryoerythrophyllum caledonicum (assembly GCA_963971425.1). Lineage (NCBI taxonomy): Eukaryota > Viridiplantae > Streptophyta > Bryopsida > Pottiales > Pottiaceae > Bryoerythrophyllum > Bryoerythrophyllum caledonicum. The sequence goes on along the minus strand of OZ020525.1, from coordinate 10,024,440 downwards.
TCGATCAAGCACCATCTTCCACCATCTCTGTGCGTATATTCAGACCATTACGCACCATTCAGGTCTGAAATCTGGTGGAAAATCTGCCATGCAATTATTGAGGTCCCATGCAAACTAGTTAAAATAGTATTTCAAATGACATTGAAAAACTGAATTAGTTTTGAAAAGTTGAAGTTGGGACACCTTGTGATCTAGTTGTTCTCAATCTTCCATGTCTTCTTTTCTATGGATTTATCAATTTTTATGCAATTTTTACCAATTCTCCAAACAACCAAATACATGGGAAAACTAATTGCCAATGCTTAGTACTAATTGGTTCAATTTCAAGTATTCAATGACTTGAAATTGAAATTGAAATTAGCTGAAAATCGATTTGATTAGTCTTAGTCGAATTTAGCTTGAGCTTGTTAGTTATGTCATAATATTTTTGAGAAGGTTGTAAAGGCCTACCATATATCAGATTACTCAATATTATGTGAAATTTTCAGTTTTCATTTACTGATTAGTATTACCATATACCACACTTCGACATAGACTTCCAAAGGTTGCTAGAAGAATAGATGAATCTGAGAATTTTCAATCTGGTATGATGAAATTTGAAAAATTAAGCATTTTGTGGTTTTTTATTCAAGGTTAAAATTAGTTACTTTTGAACTTTTTGATGCTAAGTGTAAGTTTTTTCAAAAAGTGACCACTTATTTGCATATATGATGACATTCCCTTTACCCCTGAAGAACCCCAAAGATGAGATGTTGCAAGACTAATTGCAACTTTTACTATTTTCTATTATAGGTTATTTACCTCAAGAAGCAATTCAAAACATTTTTGTAAACTTTTATTGTACAAATTGTAAGACACATGTATAGTATCTTCATGCGTAGTAGTGCGTAGTAGGAAAACATGCCATTATCTTGATGCGTAGTAGTGCGTAGTAGGAAAACATGCCATTATCTTGATGCGTAGTAGTGCGTAGTAGGAAAATACGATAGTATTGCGTAGTAGTAGGAAAATGCGTAGTAGTGCGTAGTAGGAAAATACGATAGTATTGCGTAGTAGTAGGAAAATGCGTAGTAGTGCGTAGTAGGAAAATTATCTTGAGTCAAAGTACGATGACCATGTCCATGTTATATGTATAGTTTTTTTCTTCCCTACACGGATATAGTGTACTTTGACCTTTGACTCAAGACAATGCTTGAATGTTTTTTCCACTTCACATTAGATAAAGTTTATATATCTATGTTCTACCTTGTTAGGGTCATTGTACGCCAAAAATCACAAGTAATGGAGGAGATTAGGATACGAAAAATGGACTTGCAATGACTAGGGGTGTATAGGTAGCCTTTTCGTTAGGAAATCAATTTATTTTTTTAAATAGAAAATAATCATTGGATCTAAAATCTAAAGGGTAGATAGAAATATTATATTATTATGCCTTCTTCTATTGAGAAAAGCATTAAGATTTGAAATATAGTAAAGTCTTTAATTTCTATGTGTTTTTAAGTAAATTTTTTTTTTAAAGAAATTGAAGGTTGCCAAGAGCTTTCCTTCAATGCTAACCGTCTTTTACAATAGTATTGTTCAAATTTTTGTAACGGTACTATTCAAGTCTAAAGTACCCTATCCACCCTAACCACTTTTTCAATATAAAATCTAAAATTGTGTAACTTTAGTTTTCTATATTCATTATAAAAAGAAAAAGATTTAAAAAAACCCACAAAGTCAAGAGCTTTCCTTCAGTGCGAACTGTCGTTTACAATAGTATTGTTCAAATTTTTGTAATGGTACTATTCACGTCTACACTACCCTATCCACCCTAACCACTTTTCCTATATAAATTTTAAAGCTATGTAACTTTAGTTTTCTATATTCATTTTAAAAAGATAAAGATAAAGAAACCTACAAAACTACTACTTATCCACATCTCCAATTATCCACATCTCCAATATAAATTTCAGAAATTCATGATCAAAATTGACACCAATGTAAGCTACCTAAAATCATTAGAAGCCCACCTTGGGACTTTTAGTCTTAAATTAGGGGTTGATCAAGAAGAGCATGGCGGACAACTCTAGACTAATGCTCAAACAAATAAGATAAGCAAGCTTGTTGTCCATTACCGTTATTTGTAAAGGGAACCCGTCTTTTGTCCTCATTTTTCATGCAAAAGAGAATCTAACCTATATTTGAGTGTAGCCGCAAAGTAATCCTGTGAAAAAAATTCAGGGTTTGAGGGTTTTGAGGAGGTGTTATTTATGGCACAAGTGGCACAAATCTCCCAAAGAAAACACAAGAACAATCATGAACGTCATGACACTCTGGCATGTATCCTACATCCTAGAGTTGTGCATGATGTGAAGGGTCAATGATTGCTTAAAATAAAAGCCAGGCACAAACTCGAGTTTGGGAATTCTAAGGCTCAAAAACTAGTCTATCCAGTGTTCTATTCTAGGTCTACAGTGAAACCTGCCAGTGGACTCGGCGACCCTGGCTTTTCCATTTGACAGGTTAGAAACTGAGGATTTGGGGTACTTTGCGGATAACACAATTAGCTATGATTCTTCTACCCTTTCACATTTTAGCATTTATTACAATACAAATAAGGTTAATTTTTAGAATAGAATCATTGATGTTGACATGCTTATAAATCATATTACAATTTTGTTCAAACATTTTTTTGAGACTTTTGTTTAAAGTTGAATTCAAGTTACAGAATAGATTATGCATATAAAAGTCATTCAATCAAAAAAATTTAATAAATAAATTACATGGGATATTAGAGTGCTAATAGCTATAATTGTTGTTTTACAAGTTTTATAAATAATTTACATTTGCGGTTGTAGAAACATAGATATTGATTAATTTGAGATTTTTCCTTGATTCTTAGCTTCATTTATAGTTTTTAGCTTCTTCTATGAAAAATTTGATAACTATGTATTTGCTTAAGTTTAAAACTTGGTAATAATTGCCTATAATTCAAAGAAGACTTGATGTAGAAAAGAAGAATGTGAAGGTATTAAATTCGTAACAATATTTAGGTACAAAAAATATTTATAATAAATATTCATATTAGCATTTTGTCCCATTGATACATAATTCTTAAACTAGTAGAGATTAAAACAATACATATCAATAATTTATGTCTAAAATAAGATTGGAACAAAATAGCATCCAACAATTTCTAAAACGTTTGGTTTAGAACCTTATCCTCCAAATAAATTCAAGCAAAGATTTTGAATCTTCTCCATATATTTTATGCATAATGAATATGAAATTAACTTTTTTCCATCAACAAAGTTGTCATTTAATTTACAAATTAAAAAATCCAATTAATTAAAAAAATGATAATTCCAAAGCCTAGTAAACACAATTCTATCTCTTAAAAGCAAAAAAAACCCCATCATGTTTACTGATCAAAAGATTCAAAATTAGATCTTCAATCCAATATGTAGACATGTGATGCAAATTACTTACCTACCAAATGTATCCTCTAAGCAAGCTTGAATCCTTAAATTCTACTTTGTCTTTGTACAAATTTATAGGAACATTGATGTAACTTATTTCAACATTTAATTATTTCATGCCTTTAGAGCCAAGCTAAAGTTTTTTGTAGTGGAAAATTGTCAAATACTTTGGTCACAATCTATAAAGCACGATTTCCCTCCAAGGAGATCTTTTATACTTCATAAATTATACATTATATATCATGTAACTTCATACATTGTCAAGTTCCTATAATCTCAACTTTGATCACAAATTTCAAAAAATTGTCATAAAGATGCACCATGGTAGCCTACATGGGTCCCTTCCTTGATTTCCACCTGATTGGATTATTTGAAGCAAATAGAGTAACTCATACAATATGTAATATACTAGAGAAACTCCAAAAACCTAGGAAAGAAATCTCCACACTCAAAATAATTTGTATTCATCACCAAAACAGCAACATTGGTAATCAACAACAACTAAACCAACTTACACAAATGGCTAAAAATCTAAATATACAACAATTGTACACAAGAATTGCTCCATCTATCCCCACAACAATAACAGTAAACCTTAGCAAACACTAGAAAAAACTAACATATCCAAACGCAAACCAAACTCAAATTACAAATCCAATAGCACTCCTTGACTATAGCACAACTTATCCCCTTAAATTTAAGCCATAACATTGTTATTACGCAGATAGATTATTCAAAAGAGGTTTGTCTAATAAATTGGCATAGGAAAAAAGTTGACTATGGCATCCATCATTGCCATGAAAGATATTAAATTTGTCAAAAGACTACATGGATTACAAATCATTAAAATTAGAGTAGAAATGATGGCCATCCATAGAACGCTAAGGATTCTCACTGGCAAATATCCGGACAAACTTGCACACATCTTTACAGAATGTGTATATGCTTTACACCACTAAACACACAAATATAACATCCAACCCTCCATAACAATCACCCTAACCAAACTATTCTAGCAACTATGGTACAACTACTCCAAATACAAACACAATCCACACACTTATACGAAGTAAAAGCCCATGTCAACATTAATGGAAATGAACAAGCTAATCAATTAGCTAAAACAAGCAATGATAAAGAACACAATAATGCCAAACATGCATCTGAACACGCCCACACAACGCCTTATTACTTTCAAAAAAAATGGGCTTCCATGGAAGACATACTAGACAAGGGACCCATGAGATTTTTATTCACATACATTTAAAAACACAATCTAGAAATTAACATTGCAGAGTTTGAAAAATTCCATGTTTGAAAAATAGACTGGTATCAAAGAAATTGACAATGAACTCTCAAATAACTTTTAGAAAAATTCCACTATTACCAACTCACAAAATCGTGACTCATTGAATTTTGCACAAGTCATTATTTGGGAAATGCCTCAAAAAACTTTCTTTTGGAATAGAAATATATCCTTTCATTACATGCCCTATTTGCAAGTCTACCAAACCGGACACTTGGGTACTAAAATCCAAATTAGCAAATATATGTGATGTTGTTGGGTACATGTAATACTAAAATCCCAACAACATCACATATATTTGCTAATTGTCAAAAGATATAACAAGGCAGTGTGGGAAATTAAAAAACTAATTACATCCTTTAGAAAATTTCAATGCTTTATTTTAATGAATGCGGGCACATTCAATAACAATCCACAAGAAAACACAATACTTCATTGGTTACTTCTTTGCAATTGTGGCACACAAAGATGTCACTATAACGCAATTGCATTATATCTTACTACCATTGCAATACACAATGCCATGTCAATCCTCCTACATAAAAGAAGATTGGAAAACAACCAATCTCTACCCAAAATCCATGGCCCACCCTAGAATTGCGATACACAAATTTAACTAAATAAGATACAATAATAATTACATGAACTAGTTGCACCAAATGTAATATCTTTAATACTAATATACCCCGTCATTACAACCAAACAAAGCAAAAATTCTCTTTGAGCTTTTTATCCTGTAGTATCTACCCTCTCGAGTGGGAAGTAGTTCCATACTACTAAAAATATGTCTGATGGGCATTGTTTTTGTGGTGGAACGAACAAACCTTTATTCACGCGAGCCTCTTTTGGAGCCCGGAGTTCTTCTTCTTGCACCATGGTAGTATCTTTGTGGGTATATGATTTTTTTTCAAACCTAATCTTTAGAAAAAAACCATACTAAATGCAATTTAGTTGACCTCTTGCAATTGAAAAGTATATGCTATAAGCTTTTATTAGCATTAGGATTCTTCTTACAAACCGTTTTCTAATTATGATTAAGATATTCTAAAAATCTTGTCTTTAATGTAAACATTCTATTTTTAAAACATGCCAAACATATTCAAATCATTTTAGATAGGATACAAAATACTTCTATTCTATAGAAAAACTAAAAATAATAATATTTATTGATTTTTATGTTTTCTACTAAAGATGTAGTATCAACCTTCTTTTTTAACTCTTTGGATTTTCATCCTATAGCTTTAACTCTTTGGATTTTCATTCATTGAGTTCACAAATCTTTCAAGTGTCTATACAATTTCCAAGCTCTATCCTTCTACAGTGTTTGAAAATATTCTATAGTCAACTCCCTTAACAACAACCTTGTTGGTTATGTTTGCTATATACAAAGATTGCTATAATGGGCGGTTGTTATAATGGAAGGGGTGGGTGAAGGTTGTAATGTGGGAGTATTGGATGAATGGTGATGACTTTTTTACTTTCATGGGAGTGATGACAACATGGAAGTGCATAGAAAGCAAAGGCCTAGAGAAGGGAGTTGATGATGAATGAGGTTGTAATAGCAAATGGTTGTTTTAATGAGCAAAAATTTGTTCTTGAACCAAGCCGCCTTTTATAATGAAATTGTTGTTATAAAAGATGCTTTTCTAAAGGAAGTTGACTCCACATCCCTTATTTACCTCTAAAAATTGATGTACAACAAACTAACATCATATATACCATTACAATATAAAAATCATATCTTCTGTAATGCATAGGTTAACACCAACAAAAGTCAAAGTTTGCTAGTCTTTTTACTGCATAGACAAGAAAAGATTGTTCATCAATTCAAATACTATAGTTTTCTATATTGTATGGCTAACTTGTGTACTTTATGCACATCATCATTTCCTATTAGCAGAGTTCAAGATCTTATAGTTTAATATAGAAATTTAACTCTAAGTTTGCTTTCCCCCTCTTTGTACTACAATACATAGTTGTGACGTGGTTTTGATGAGAAATTGTCAAGGAGGGTTGTGATTAGGTGGCAGAGACATCTATCTCAGCATCCAGTTTCTATAGTTTAAAATGTGCCCTGCATAGAACCATATTTGAGTCTATTAAACAACCAGATTCTAGAGGGGGCATGAGTTTGCAAGTCTTCATTGATTTAACATAGCAACATATCAAGTGAGCAAAAAAACAAAATTTTAAAAAATGAATGAAAAGAATGAAAGATTTTGTACCTAAGAACACAAAAATATGGTAAATTGTTTTTTATGATAATTAATATTTATATATTTTTTGGAATCATTTTCAATTTATTAGTATTTGAAAAATACCTAAATATTAGTGTTAATGTTAGTATACATCATATTTTACTTTCTTTTTATTTATTTCATTTAAAAAACAAGCTATTCAAATATTTTTCTAGAACACGTATAGGATTCGTTATCAACACTTTAATTATTGGAAGCTAGCCTCAATGTCCTCCTAAATCTAAATTAACATGATCCTAATTTCACGGTGGTGTGTAGATTGGTATTATGCTAGGGTTGAATGACGTAGTCCATGACACTTTATTCAAAAGAGAAACGTTTTGAAATGTTATGCAAAAAAAAAATAGGTATGTATTTGTTTTAAATGTATATATATAGATATAGATATGTATTTGTTTTAAATATATACATATATAGATATAGATATGTATTTGTTTTAAATGTATATATATAGATATAGATATGTATTTATTTTGTTTTTTATTTATTAATTTTTTTTTTGCCATATTAGATTAAAAAACAATAATAATATTGTTTCAAATTATTCTATATTGTGTCATGCAGGTTTATTATTATTGTTACCAAAAATGGGTGGAAGATAATATTCATAGGAAATTTTTGGAAAAATCTCCTATAAATTATCTTAGCATCTTTAAAGATAGATTGTTATTTAGGATAGGACACAAAGGATATTAGCTCAATGATTTAATCTAGTTGATTGATTTGATGCTAGAAATAGAAATAGAAATAATCATTTAAAAACTAATTTATACAATTTGAAATAATAACTAGTTATCATCATGGGCATGAAGGCGTATCCTAATGAAGAGATGTTTGCACTTGATTGAATAGCATGTAGGTTTTTTTCCATGTCTTTTGCTATTTCTTTATATATATATATATATATGTCATTTTTATTTTTATTTTTGTGAATTTATTTTCAAAACTTCTATTCTAATTTTAGTTCTGATAAATTTGTATTACTTGCTATTGTATTTAAAACTGAATATTAATTTAATGTATTTAGAAAATTTTGTTGATCAAAAATGATTTTTTTAAAGTACTAAGTTAAATTTACAATGATATTTATTCTATATTGTGAAATTTAACTATATTTCTATTTGCCAATCAAGTAACTTGTCATTGTGTTCAAACATTGACTAAATTATGATACTAAATGTAGATCGTGTTCAAATTTTGTTTTTGGAGTTGGAGTTGACATTGATTTTTTTTAGATGACTAAATTCCTAGTTTTTTGTATTAAATTCTAACTAATCTAAACACTTGTACCTATTCTAATAGATTTAGAAACAACTTCCGATATGAAAGCTGCATAAAAGTCGTTTTATTCATACGACATCATATCTACTTCTCCGTATGAAATTCCAAAATTTACAAATAAAATATACATATTTGCCACCGATGTAATTAAAACCCTCATTTGCATTGGCCAATCAATACTCCTTTTAAATCTCAGAGCCAAATGCAATAACTACAAGAATTATTGTGACTATTCAGGTGAAATTCATTACTGAAAATCGTAATGTGTGTAGATAAGATTTTTTGCAAACCTGTAGAAAATTTTGTGATTAAAAATTCCGTTTGTTATAGATTTGGACATATATTTAAAAAATCAATAAATTACAATTAGTTGTTCTTAAAATCTCAAAAAAATTATAAATTAAATATAAACATGTCTAAAAGTAACAAAAATAATTAACAAAAAAATCACGTGTTCTTTAACCAAGTGCGAACATCTTTTATTGCAATAAACCTCATTTGAAAAAAAAACAAAAACTAATGTTTTTCTTTGAATTTTATTAATCGATTAGTAAATGATTAATTTATTACCCTTTTCTTGCAACAAATCAAAAAAGTTATACTAATTCACCAAGACAATATTCTAGTTGTTTATTTCATTTCACAATTTTTCCTAAAAGATGCGGAAATGATTTATAGGGCATTTCTATAAAATCCTTTCTTGAATATTACCATCAACCTGTCATTTTGGCAACGTGAATAATGAACCTCCATCATATGATAAAAGTTTATTTTTAAAAATGATTACATACATAAATACATATATATATATATACATATATATAATTATAAAAACTATTATCTATTAATTTTCTCTACATAAATTAAAAACTTCTCTCTTTGATTGTTAAGTGTCATAGATTACGTAGCGCAATCTAAACATACTACCACTATTACACACACCAATATAATATCAAGATCATGTAGATTTACATTTTAGAGGACGTTGAGGCTAGCGTCCGATTAATAATGGAATCGACAAATACTTCTCTACATGCCATGGATTACGTACAAGCTAAGTAGTTTTGAGCAAAAAAAATGAGTGCATGCTGAATAACGTTAATGCATGCCAACGAGCATAACCATAGTTTATACATGTGTTCAAATTAGTTGGGCCAATATCTATTGAATCTAGTTTTTATAATTTGATAATAGTATAATTGATATTGTGGTAATATTTTATAATTTTTGTAAATTTTAAATGTACAAACATGCATATTTGAAAGACTGCATGAGTCTTCAGAACTCATTGCAACCTCAAAGATGCAGACCATTGGGTGATACCAAAAATTAATTGCAAACCATTAACTATAAGATCAAAATGAGTCAAAACTAGATGCATGAAAATGCAGCCCGAACCAAAATTAACCTCAAATTAAAAATTAAAGATTATAAATCCCAAACTCCACAAAAATTACAAAAAGAAAATCATCACCGTTGGTTTCTTCAACTGAAAATCTAGGGAATAACAAAGAGAAAAAGAAGGGAATCACATCTTGTAACGTGCATTGCATGTCTCTACACCTCCTCCATATTTGTGCACTTGCGCTGAACCTTAATTAAATGCATATTTGATGGCCAAAAACCCAATTGTCTCCACAAAAACCTTGGAATACAAATGTGTAAAATAATCTCTTACAACGAGCCTACGATGTTTAGGCCGTATTGAAAATCCTCAACATGCAAACTCTGGATATATAGACCAAGTAAAAAATCCATCCTCATCAAGAAAGGGTAATGGTAAGAGCAATCCCGTAGATTGTTGAAAGCTAGCAAAGTGACTAAATAGATGTAAAAATGGATGATAAACAATTTGGTGTTGTGGTTGAGAGAGTTTCCAAACCTCAAGAGTTGTGGCTCCTTGTCTGGCCTTATTCAACTCACAACGTTGGTCCTTACAACCACAAAAGAGCTCAGAGATTGTTGTCTTTGTCGTTTTGTCAACAACACCAACTCCAAAATGGCGAATAAAATTTGGGGTCGATGAAACTGCAATGACTTGTCTTGTAATCAGAGTGAAATAATAGGACACCCCCACCGGTTTGCAGATTTGGTGAACGACATAAGAGCTTCCCCGCATGCTCACCCCACCGACCGCATAAACAGCTGTGCAATGGCACCAAATGGGCCTTAACGTTGCCCTTCGCCCACTCCGCTGCCGGGATTGCAACGGCTTGCGGCTGGTTGCCCGCTTCAAGGCTACTGGCCGCATTTATGAAAATAAACCACTTCCTTTTCCCTTCTGTGCGGTGAAAGTTCTTGCCGACGGTTCAAAGTGTGCGGAGAAAATTGTCTGTCTATTTGTGCGAGGTGAAAGTTGTCTATATATTTGTGACTATGTGCGTCCCCGTGAGCCCACTAGCCGGGCTGCAAATCCGCTCAAGCCACTTGTACGGTGACCGGGTTGAAGTGGCCATGCTCTTAATCTTGATTGACTGTACAGTAAATTGAAACCTCTCTTTCTCACTGAAAATGACTAAAGTGTTAACTTTGGAAAAGAAAAAGAAATTCCTCTACAAACCATTCGCATTAAGCAACGATCATCTGTTAAAGAGTTCAGAGTTAGGGGATTACCTGATGGAAGCGGATCGAAGTGGAAAAGAGTGGTTTCACAATAATATGGAGCGCTCTAATTTACACCCATCCCATGATTCAAAAAGAAGCTTTCATCAATTGGTCTGGATGGTTGAAACCTGCGCCTATTAGTCTCGAGGGTGTGGATTTTCATGAAGAGATAATTGATCATGATTTTACCATGTGAAGGTTTCACATTGGAGTTTAATTCTCAAAATTCCACCTCAGATCAATGCTCGTCTTGGACGATATCACATCAATAACGCCAAGGTGTTCAGTATTACAAGATTTCTTACTAGGTAATATGCTCCAAATCTACCCATTGTGTTGCTGCACCTCCAACAGCCACATTTTCAGCTGAAGCTGGTTTGCTGAAAGACTCTGAGGGTTACAGTCCTGCTCTCACAGAAAAGTGCAGGAAGCAGGAGTGGGTGAGATGCTTGTTGGTGGTTTGACCCATAAGCATTGTGGAGGGGAGGCGAAGTTGGGAGTAGAAGAGCGGGCGGGTGAGAGAGGAGAGGCATACCTTTCTCGGCCTTTTGGCTAAGATCAAGTGTAGTATTTGTTCTTATCAGTTTAATATCTGATACGAGGGACATCGTCCCTCATGATATTAATCTAATTTTTCTCGGGTGCGGGTCCATTCGGTAGCTTGCTACCCGGACTCGCGAGCGTCGCCTTGGTCTTGCACTACTTCCTTGGCCGGCGCAGCCCTCCCCCTCCTCTCCCGGAGGGACCCAAAGCAACACCAACTCGGACTACTAACCCCTTGTTTTCTCGAAGTCGGAGGTCGAAACCCTATTATTCTCCAAGTTGGCGTGACCAACAATAGATCGCAGAAGGGAGGATGAAATAATGTTCATCCTTGTCCTCCAGGGTTCCCTGAAATATACAAGACTTGCCAATCTCGAAATGAGTAATCCAGAAGAAACCCTAGCCATGATCTATTCTGAAATAGCATGATTAGAACTGCAAAAGAAACCCTACCTATGCTCAACACCAAACCGCAATAAGATCTTGAGCTCGACTGGAGCGCATTAAGGTAGAGGCACCCAATTCCGATCACTTAAGCCATTTCGGGACTCCATTGACATAGTGTAACATACACATTTATGTAGAAAGATGCGGAATTAGGAATGAAACTCAACAAACTTTTTCAAATTTAATAAAAAAGATTTGCAATTGATATTGAATTAAAAAATCCAAAAACCACCGAAGCCCATAATCAAACCGTAGAGTAGGTGAGATTTGGTGCCCTCCTTTGCCCAATGCCAAAAGTGAGAGTGAGTAAAAGAGAGAAGACATACCATGGGAAACTAACTCATGGAGGGTACCCAATGCTAATCGGCCTTACTCGACTTTTGAGGCAAGGCCACCAATGAGAGATCAATTGAGGTGGAGCAACCCAAAATTGCACACTTCATGATCCAATGCCGATAATGACTAGTGTTTTTAGATTTTGAGTTATCGGTTCCGGGTCACTTCATGCACCATTTCATACATTTACCATTTTCATGCACCATGCCATGCATACTTTATTGATCAGAATTCGGTGGCCAATTGGAATTGGATGCCTCTATCTTACTACTACCCAATTTTCTAATGGTTCCTTTATGAGAAACTCGTACCATGATTCATACCAAATTGCAAAACCCTAACCATGTTTGGAATTCAGCAAAAATTGGCCAATCTCCAAATCGGTCCTCCACCGAGTCACTTTAATCTGGTAAGGGTGTGTTTTGTGGGTGTCTAGTAGAGGTGCGATAGAAGCTTTAGCAGTTTTCATTCAACGATGTTGTGGTGTGGAGGTCCGTATGGAAACTCACTTTTACTGCCTCCTTTATGGTGTGATGTGTATGCACGTTGTTGAAAAACCACATGACTTGTATAGATATGACTCTTAGTGAAAGAGTAAACCTCGTGTCTGAGTCATGTCATCCTCCTCATGCCCTGCTTTGATGTGAAAGAGTAATCCCCTTTTGGGAGTTGTGTCATCCACTTCATGTGTGGCTTGTTTCACCCCTTGCACTCGAAGCAAGAAAACAAAGGGAGAGGAGCCTGAAACGCTTTTGTTGATGATGTTGAGAAATGAAAAGGAAGACATCAATGAAGCGTGAAGTAATCGACAACAAAACTGATAATGTGGTGAAGTAAATGATATATAAAGGAAGCATAGGAAGCATGTGATGAACCTACAGTGTTGACACTTTTATGCATAGAGCGCCAAAGAAGCTGTGCTTAAACGATGTCAGCAAAGTAGGAATCGTGAGTGAATGAAGTAGAATGGATCAACACGTCTCAGACGGGTTTTGTTAATAGTCGTCACATATTAGACAATGTTTTTCCCGCTTACAAATCAATGGAATGGGCCAAATCTTCGAACTAGGACCTCGTTATCCTTGCCATCGTCTTTGAAAAGGCTTACGACAAGGTGAAGTAGACTTTCCTACAAGAGACCATGCGAGAAATGGGCTTCTCAGAAATATGGATTTGGTGGGTAGCGACGTTTTACAAGGACGCGCAATCTTTGATCTCGGTGAATGGCAAGGTCGGTCAAGAATTCCAAATGGAAAGAAGAATACAGTAGGGATGCCCTATGTCTCCGATACTCTACTTATTCATTGCCGATGTGCTTCCTCACGTATTCAACAACCCTCGCTATGATTTCGAGGGCCTTGTTATGCCATATGGAAAGCAGCTAAGGATTCAATCTCTCTTTGCCAACAATTCTAGCTTGTATCTCTAGGGCACACCAGAGAACCTCGACAAAGCTTTCAAAGTCCTCCAAATCTTCTGAGGGGTACATGCTTCTTCGTCAAGTAGAGCAAAAGTGCTACCATTTGGGCTCCTTTCAACCCAAGACTTAGAGTAGGGGAGAAGTCAAGGGCCCTCATTGGGTGCCTCAGGGCTTTTCGGGCATGAGTCCTGGGTTCTTGCTCAAGTTCAACATGAATCAGCAGGACAAGAATGCTAAGGTGCTTTCCCAAGTCCATTGAAAATGAGCATCCAACAAAATAAACCTCTTCCGATGGCAGCTAAGATCCTTGTCGCAAACCACGCCATCTTTGCATCTAATTGGTACATTGCTAGTGTTGCAGAACTGCCTTGAAGCGTTCTTGCTAAGGTTTGCACGATGGTTTGCAATTATATTTGGACCGGGAAGGAGGAGGGCAATCCTTGTGCTAGGGTTGCCTGGCTTTGGCAACTCTCTCAACATCCCATAGAGGCATTAAGATCCTAGATCCGATGCTTAAGCATCTGCTCTCATGGCCAAGATGGTTACAAGGGGGATGGAACCTAGGTCCAAGCCCTAGAAAGTGTTTTTCCAACACAAGGTCACGTAGTTAAAGCTTTTGCAAGGGGGGTGTTGGCCTGAAGACGAGGAATGGCTTTTCAAAGGTAGGAAAGTCTGCCATCAAAGGAGCCTACTTTGGCATGAGATCTGGGCGGTCACGTTGGATGTTTGGCTAGGATTCAAGAAATCCACCCCCTCCATTGAAGAACTCTTTGTTACAACATTTGTTTTAACTCTTACATCCTAGACGTCTAGACCTTGAATACTCAAGCCTCTGCAATTTGTGCAATCTCGCCGAGTGGGAGACGCTAGATGATACTTTCCCTTATGCCCCTTTGTCCAAGGAGTATGGGACAAGGTGAACGTTATTTGTACAATTTCAAGTCTTCAGCCTAACATCAGAGGCTGGTAGAGGCCTTATCAAGTCTTCCTTCTCTTCCCGGAGCTCTTGGTTAGCAGCACGGGGGGCTAGGTCTCCTGGAAGTATGGAAATGTCCTTCAACGGTGGACAAAATTCCTAGGAAAATTCTTTGAAGGTGCCTCACATGGTTCATTTGATATGAAAAATGCGCATATAATTTGCGCAGTGGTGAATTTCATGTTGGTTTGGCGCTCTCTTGTGCATGCCTAGTGATCGTTGATGCTGAGATGGATTTAGGGTAGAAGCTAACCAAATGGATGTTGGGTGCCAAATCTGACAATCAACATGAAAAACATGCAATCTTCCTCTCTACTTGGAGCAAGGGAGGAGTTCTTTTGTTCTCGCTTAAACGAGGTTCATTGGAACCTCGTATCCCATTGCAAGTTTCTTACCTGGACCTCGCCAACAAGTTGAAGAGTTTTTGTAACCAACACTCCCAACCTCGTCCGCCTTCTACAGACTCACAAGGCTCTCCAAGTAGTGCCCTTGAGTTGTCCCCTACCTTTTTTCTCCGTGACTTGCAAGTCCCTCTGGTGAGTCAAGATATCACAACGGACAAAGTTCTTGAAAGGATCATGGAAGACCTCCACAATGGCCTTCTGCTATACCTCTTCCGATCTCCCCAACTTCACCCCAAGTCTCTCTCGGGCCTATTTGACAAATTCACTCTCCTAAAGATCTCGAGGCTTAAAATGATTTCTGGCTGCAAAACTATGAAGGTAGAAGCACTCCCTCCCCGTGTTTCAAGATGGCTAGGATCTTTGGTCCCTCAACCCTCCCTCGGTCTCTCTCAATGAGCGGCTGGTGTGCTCTCTCTAGAAACCCCTCGTGGTTGTTTTGTCCTCCCAGGTTCTCTCTCCACGATTAGATACCATTGTCTTCACTTCCGATTCCCTGGCTTATAATCTGAATGCTAATTTGTCCTCCGTGGCGGCTCTCGCCTGTGGCTCTCTCTTTTCTATTGAACCTAATTACTGTGGTTTTTATTTTTCTTTCGCTTAGACTTTCTCTGGGCTTCTTTCTTGCGGGGAAGATAGTTCTCTTGGCAAAGACTTTCTCTTGACTTTGGCTTTTCTTTGTGAATCTCCCTCTCCCTCTTAGCCTGTGGATTTTGTGCCCCTTTCTTGCCGTTTCTACCATTTGTCGGTTGGGCCTCATCGGTTGTTCCCTTGTGTCGCTTTCGCGTCACGATGTCCTTTGCCTCTCTATAACCCAATTCGGGATTTACATGAACAATGTCAGCGAAGTAGGAAACATGAGTAAAGTAGGCCTCTCCATTGTGATACTGCTTGCTTTGGCTGTATTGTTGCCTTTTTGAAATGGACTTGCAGAGGAGCTAGGCATCAGAGTCAGCGTTCCACGGCTATGAACATATGACATTTTAGCATGCCTCAAAAGTGAGTAGGATTTTGTTGATCAATTTGATGTGAGAGAGTTACATGATGTGAGAGAGTTACAGTGGCGACTAGAAATGGTTGTAAAGAGGAGTTCTTTTACAAAATCAGCTACCAAATCTACATGAAAAATCATAAAATAGCAAATACACGACCACAAGCACATATAGTTGCAATAAGCAGGAAGCACAAAGTTGTCAATGAAAACATGAATTAGAAAAACATACAATAATTCAAATGTGCAACAAGCTTCTACGATTTGTCGTGCACAAACACATCGTGCAAAGATAACATCGTGCCAACAGGTGAGAGCGCACAATTAGAGGCAACCTCGGAGCAATGGTGACTATACTATCACCGTTGCCTCCGTAAACAATGAAAACAATAGTTCACAAAAGAAACTATCAACCTCCAACAACCTAGGCTAGGGAAAAAGAAATAAATACCCAGACCATAACATTTAGTAATTGGTCTACAAGGACCCCTTTACTTGCCCCCTTCGCCCGTACTGAAGCCCCTTGCACACCGGCGAACCACACAATTAACGTAAAGTGTATGAACGACCGAGCATGAAAACCTCTCAAGTCCAGAAAAATCAAGGTGACCTATAGAAAAGACACTAATAGACCGTGTAGACAAAGGATAGGCCGGGTGCAATGAGAGCCCCATCGTTAATCGCCTCTAACACTTTTAATGGCTAGATCTTGTCTACGTAGACTCTTAATGTGCTAAACAATTTGGACATGACCATTGACCCACTGGTACCTCTAGAAGAGATGGGGTTAGACATTCTAGATGCCACCCCGTAGAACACAAGTCACAAATGACCATTGTGGCTGCCCGTTTGGCACTACCACACAATTGACATCGCAATCCAGAAGAGATGTGAGAAATACCAAGGTTTATCGTTCCATCAATGTGTGGTAAATGGCAAGGAGCGCAATTGCGCGTATGATCCTTCCATATTTTACCATCACGACCCTCCAACAGTAACACTCCTGAGTTCTTCACCTCACGAACTCGCAAGATCACCCGTCCCGCTGTCACATCTAAGGTGGTAGGCGCTGCTTGCTGCAAATACACATAGTCTCCAGGTGTAAACCGTCGCACTTGCGGTCGGTAGCCTCCTCCCCGTATTGTAGCATAACGCAACGTATCCCGATGTTGAGCAATGGAAAGATTCTCCAATGCCATAGGCATCACCCGTTGAAACAAATCCGCACGTTGTTCACACACTTGAGCCCACGTATCAGGATTGTCCATGTTAGCCAACACGGTGTCAGCATCTGCCTGAATGGCCTTCTTTGACACCGGTTGCCTTCCAAACAACAAGAAGTAAGGAGAAAAAGACGCCAAAGATGCTTGCTTGCTAAACCGGTAGCCCATGGCTATCCACGGTAATTGCAAGTCCCAATCTTGATGATGTCCCTTCTTCAAACTATACTTCCGAAGTCCCCTCTTGACGGTTTGTACCATGCGCTCCGCCAATCCATCCGCTTCGGGGTGATCCCTCGAAGTAGTGCGGTGGTCTATCTTGCTTGCTCACACAACGTTTGAAAGTCATCCAAGAATTCTCTTCCTTGGTCTGTGAAAACTTCCGCTGGAGCTCCAAAGCGACTCAAAACACGATCAAGAAAAGAGTAATCGGCCCCCTCACTAAACTTGTGAGGCAACGCCACCAATTCTATCCATTTTGAGAAGTGCTCGATCATCACCAACACATACTTATTGTGTCGAGGTGTCATTGGCAATGGACCAGCAAAATCTAACCTCCACCTATATCTCAAGCCCATAATTGGCAATGGTTGCAATTGTAGCATCGGAGCGTTAAAAGACGCTCGTACCCGATCACAAATCATACACCGGGCTACCAAGGCTTGAACTTGACTTTGCATTCCTCGCCACCAATAGTGAAGCTGGAGCAAGCTATAAGTCCTCCGCACTCCAAAGTGCCCAAGGTCTTCATGCGTGTCCTTGATGAGCTTCACTCTCTCCAATGGAGTTGAGACAACCTTCCGCGTGCAATCCGGCCACACCCTCAAAAGGTGAGTCCTCTCCCACACGAACCGTTTGGCTCGTTGTGAGACCAGATCTCTCTCCTTAGCGGACCACGTAGGCACCATTTCTCCATTCTTCAGAAAATGCATCACGTTCATGTCTTCAAAGATGTCTTTGGCGCCCCCAGATTCTTCACCGACATCCTCATCTACCATGGCCACAGTAGAAGCTCTGGTTTTATCTCCACGCATTGCCAATACACTTAGAAAGGCCGAACAATGCCAACCTGGCAACGGATCGGCTTCATCCTCCCCGTGCCACCTAGCGCCCGTAGCATCCGCTTGGTTTGGAATTGGATTGCGGCTAAGGCCGTCGGCATCCATATTCACCAATCCCGCTCTATGCACCACCTTGAAGTCGTATTCCATCAACATCAAGGCCCACCGTGCTAGCTTGCCTATTAGTTTGTTAGAGTCCATCAACCACTTTAAAGGTTGATGATCCGTGACTAACAAGAACTCATTACCATAAAGGTAACATCGAAAATGAGCAATTGCCCATATGGCAGCCAAACACTCCCCTTCATACGAGCTATACTGGGCCTCCGCATTATTGTTGGACCAGCTGGCGTACGCAATGACAAACTCTTTTCCGTCGTCATCCATTTGCGTCAACACCACACCAATTCCCAATGCGCTCTAATCTGTGTGTAGCTGGTATGTCCTTCCGGCTACTGGCCTTCGAAGTATAGGTGCCGATGCCAAGCGGTCCTTCAACTCTTGAAAGGCCACCTCTTGCTCATCTCCCCATATCCAAGGTTGATCATTCCTTGTCAACATGGTTAATGGCTTGGCAATAGCACTGAAAGTCTTCACAAACTTTCTATAGTAATTACACAACCCCAAGAATACACGTAGCCTGCTAATATCCTTTGGTCTAGGAATAGACATCACTACTTCAATTTTACTAGCTACCACACCCAATCCACTTGGATATATCATGTGGCCTAAGTACTCGATGCGGTCAAAGTAGAATTTGCACTTACCAGGGTGCAACTTCAAACCGTGGAGCCTCAATCTAGCAAACACTTCCATCAAGTGTAGCCTATATTGCCTTCGATTCGTGCTAAAGACAACGATGTCGTCAATGTAGCATCTCACGAAATCCAAGCCCGAGAATACTCGGTCCATAACCCTTTGGAATTCGGCAGGCGCATTCTTCAATCCAAATGGTAAGAATTTCCATTGGAACAACCGGTCCTTCCCATCTTTGTCAATGCCCCAGAACGCGGTCTTCTCCTTGTCTTCCTCTCTCAGTCCAATCTGGTGGTATCCAGAGCGCAAGTCCAACGTACTAAATACCTTGGCGTGACCAATAGCCTCAAAGTTCTCCTCCGGCGTTGGCATCGCATAACGATCCGACTTGGTGAATTTGTTAATCCTCCTATAGTCCCCGCACATCCTCTTCTCGGTCCAATTACCGTAGATATCTTTCTTGGATGGCATAACCGTCGCCGATGCATACTCGCAATCCGGTGGAGCCAACTCTACTAGCCCCGCAGCCACCAACTCCTCCGTACGAGCGCGTATCATCCTCCGTTCAACATTGCTATACTTGTACGACTTCCGGTATATTGGTGCTTTGTCCGTCAAGTTGATATGTACTTCTTGCCCCTTCAATACTCCAAGATCTTCAAGACTAAAGGCAAAACAATCTAAGTACTCCCTTAGGAACTCATGTTCCTCTCTCTCAACTGCTCCATCCGCCAGGCCTACCATCGGTTTCCAAGTATCCTTGGTCACCGCCTCCTTCGGTTCCTTTGGAGCAGGATTCTCCTTCCTTGGTTGCTATTGGATGCCATGCGAGGAGATTCCTCTCCTTCCACCTCCACCAAGCTTCCAAGTCCTTCCAATTGGCATAGTTTGCCAATTGTCTCCCTTTGGTGAGTTGTGTGTTCTCCCACGAACATATTCTCCACAGCCTCCTCCAAATCCTTCCTTTGGTGGGCCAATTCCCTACTTCGGTTCCAATCCTTCACTCCATGAAGAGGATCCTCAGTCTTGGGTGTCGCGAAAAGGTTCGCGGAGCTCCACATATTCCATGGGTGAGGTGCCAAGGCCTTCTCGCCCTCAACCACTTTGTCTGTCACTTTGACAGAGACAAATGGTTCTCCGGCCGCCCGCAACTCATAAGACCCCATGTAACCGGTAAAACTAGAAGCCAACCGCTTTTATTCTGCCACTAGCAACGAAACGATCCACGTCAAACAGTTAAAGTCCATCGCTTGTCCAAGTAAAGATCACCGTTGTTGCTCCGAGATCCCGGGCGCATCAGTAGTGCCCGTGGGAAATCCCATGGCTCTCTCCCGTTCATTCGCATTAGGCTCCACCATCTCTTGAGACAAAGAATCCCACACAAGACCCGGGCCGTTATCCTTAAAGGCATACGACCGAGAAAAACTAACCAACGTGGGCACTGCCCTACGTGGTTCTCCTTTGCGGTTAACGACCGCCAAAGGTGGTTGGTCGTCATGGTAAACGCGTCGCGGTGCCCTGTGAGGATCCAAAATATCACTCACATAGACATCCGGCCGTTTTATTCGACCCACAACGGACTGTAACAACTCTTGAGGTGCTAAATTTGTCCACCACAATCGCGGGCGATGTGCTCGCGATTCCACCGCAGCTGCATCCAACAACACAGGCATACCCAGAGTCTGGTGTATGCGGTGCATGCCCTCCAATGTCCTCGACCTCGAGCTACTCACCACTGGTACATTTTCCACAATGTAACCTGGTGGTCGCTTCTGAGAGGATTGAAGCAAACGGATTACGCGGATCATATCATGAAACTGCGAAGACCGAGTGTCTTTCAACCCGTTTTGGTGTCCAGCCATTGACAATCCTTGACATGGCCATCCCGCGATGACAAGGTCCACATGGCCAACACGGTGAATATCCTCTGCTGAAAGCAAAGCAATATCACCAACAAAAGTAGAAAATGAAGTCTTGATGGCACTAGTGACCAACAAGTATGGGAATTGAGTCTTCAATCGCCGTGAATGCCGCTTAGCCACGTGTCTTGCTGCTTCATCAACATCTACGTAGATATAGCGTTTGACCTTGATCCCTGCTTGCAGCACTGCCACCAAGCCACTTCCAATCCCTCCGAATAACTCCATCAACACAATACCCTCCTCTGGTGCTTTCCAGTGAATGGTGGAAGTGTCTAGAGGTGGGCCTAAGTCTTGGTCCCTTTTAGAATCATCTTCCGCTTGTGGGAGTATAGAATGCTGCCAAGCATCTACGATGACTTGTTCAGCATCCTTTTGAAGCTGAGTCGTGGTCCCCCACGCTGCTTCGATGCCAGGTTGATACGTCTCCGTGTCTCCACCACTTGTGTCACCTACATGGGCATCCATCTTGTGAAGTGTAGGGGTATCCATCGGGAAAGTATCACAACCCTTGTGAAACCATGATGGTCTCACATCCATGCCTCCTGAGAAGGCAAACACGTCTGCAAGATTGCCAGTCAGAACTCGAATAAAACGAGCTGGTAGCTTGGCCTTCCGCCCATCTCCCGCTTGCCATCCTGGTCTATAACTTGCGGTTTCCTCCCAGAAATCCAAGGTGAACCCCATGGGGTATAGCACCGCCGAGCCCACCAAGACATCGTATGACTTGGCCTCCGTTACTATAGCTTTCACCTTTATAAAGCTTGCATCATCGACATCATCTTCGTTGAGTCGTAAAATCAACTCTTCCTTCGTGATGCCCGTAGCATGCTCCGTACCCCCCATGGAAGTGCTAATTGTCCACGAACACTTTTCCAAAGTGTCCCCAGTCAAACCCAACCCCTCACGGGCAGATGCTCCCAGCATCAATGGTTGAGCTCCTGAATCCAAAAGCACTCGTCGAGGCACAAAAACCCTCCCCTTGGGCCCAACAATTTGGAAAATCCTTTGGGAGTTGTCAACCACTACACCAGGTGTAATGGATGACCTCTCGATTGCAGGTCTGGCGGCCATGGTCTTGACACGCATGGCTGCTAAAAGCAGCCCCTCCACGTTGTCCTCTTGACTCTTATCCACCTCTCCTTCAATCACTTCCGTCTTCAACGCATTGACGCCCGTGGAGTCACTCAACTCACACATTTGAGCCGCCATCTTGAAGACCGCCACTGCATTAAATCCCTCTTGTGACATCAATTTAGCAGAAAATAGTGAAGCCTCACAAACCACGTTTGCCGCTTCTCTCACCACCGTGGTTGCTGGCTCTACAATCTCAACCGTAGGGCGAGTTGTTGACACCCTCCGACGCGTTGGAGGCACCATGGAAGATACTGGCACCATCTCCTCCAACGTGAAAGACTCTGACAATCGAGCTTGCCGGTTGTCCTTTCCATGTTGACGATCCAAGGTTGGACTTGCTCCACGTGGAACCTCCTTTGGCACTGGTGTTTGACTCCGCGTAAGGGCATAAGCCTCCCGTGAGCCATCCGTAATAGCAAGTGCCATGCCACTTAGCATATAGTCCCCGAATTCGTCATCATCGGGCCTAAACCCGCTCCCAGCATGAAAACTAGGAGTGACTTAGGGCTTCTCACTGACTGAAGCAACATTCGCGCTCATGGCCGCCATTTTGGCCTCCAACTCCGCGAATTTGGCCTTCCAACCTTTCTTGTCTCCTCCCGAAGACTTGGACTCCTTCTCCTTGTTGCTTGCCTTGGCTCCCTTGCCTCCAGAAGGCTTCAACTCAGGGTGGAGCTTCCAACACTTAGCCTCGGAATGCCCCTTGGCACCACAACCAGAGCAATAGCCACCAATTTGAGGGGTAGAGGACTTGCCTTCCTTGCAATCCTTCCTTAAATGCCCCGGTTTGCCACAACTAAAGCATAATGCTTCAGTGTCGGTGGCATAGGAGGGAACCGCAGCCTTGGCCACCTTGATTTTCTCAGGAACCTTCTCTTCTCGTTTGAGAAATCCCATGGCCGCTTTCTCCTCCAATAAATTGATCTCAATTCTCTCGGACGTCTCGAACACAAATCTCAAAGTCGGTGGTTCACCCAATCGCAATGCCTCATTGCGAACTAAGGCCTTCATCTCATTCTCTAGGATGTTGTACCAGTGCTGCACCGCTTGCTGCTCCGTGACTCCGTGAGTAGCAGAAATCAGTCTCCGCAATCTCGCATGAGCTTCCCGCAAGGACTCATCTCCTCCTCGTGCAAAAGATCTCAATGCCTTCATCTTATCCGCCCGTTGACCTTCATAGTCTCGACGGATCTGTGTGAAGAATACGGCCGTAGGGTAAAACGGAGGTGGAATAGCTACCGTTTCCATCGGTTGGCTCAAGTCCTCCGCACTACTCGTGCCCTCCTCCTGCTTCCCCTTTCCCACACGTGATGGAACACTCGGCGCTCCTCCGAATACGTCCGCGTAATTCAGTGCATAGAAATCCCTCAATGCCAATATCTCCGTGAGATGAGCCGCCTCGAATTCTCCATAATCCGCTAACGGGGCTCCCTCTAGACATCCAAATAACGCCTTCCACACCATGTAAGGGTTGAAGTTGGGGTTGCGAGACTTCTGGAGTTCACACCACATGGTGAACTCCCTCTTGAAGTCATCCGCTTCGATAGTGCCCGTGGCACCCGAAAACCGTCGCACCCCCCGTTCTCCTCCTCCTCCATATGGTGAAGCCATCTCCTCCCAATCAAAAATTGATTGCAAAGGCTTTCTTGGTGGGGAACTTACACTACGTGCCAATGATTCTACCACAAACTCACGTTCTTCTACTATCGGTTGGACCGTATCCTCCTCTTCCTTCGATTGAGTGGTAACTTCCTCCGCCACTCTTTCACGAACGCCTACCGCAAATGGATTGTTTTTCCGAGTGAAACCGGGCCCCTTCCACGTCTCCAAATTGAGAATTGGTTGGCTCAATCAAAGAAGCGCCATGCTTCATGAGTGCCCTTCTTCTCCGGAGCGTAGATAGTGGGTGATACTTCCCAATCGAGTAGCTCCAAGGTGAGTGTGTCCCACACACTGCTGGCCCGCTCTCGCCACGTACCCACTTTCCACTGCCACGTAGTATGAAACACGAAGCCTTCACTCTCAAACTCGGTGAAGATGAGGGAGAACGTGGGCAATTGGTTTCCTCGGCGGAAATCCACCACCTCCACGGTGTACCTTGACCCAACGTTCTTTAGGACAACGGCCTTCTCTCCAACCACAAGATCCACGGCTTCGACTTGGCCTCGTGCACGACAAAGAGGAGCTCGAATACCCTCCTTGGCCCGAAGCGCTCGAACTTTGCGCACCCCACCAAGTGAAGTCTAATACTTCACGGACTCTTCGCTTAGCACCTTCGTGCCTGGCTTTCGCAAGTCTTGAGTCCCGGTTCGAGACTTGGCTATAGGAGATAACTCAAAATCCCTACCACTAGAGCTTGCCTGAGAAGGTGAAGATTTAACTTGCAAATCTTGGAGGCAAGTAATCAATTGACTAAGGGTCTCGGTGCTAATCTCTACCTTGGATGCACTAGACTCTTTTTATTCCTTCTTCGTTCCTCCACTATCCATGTCCCATATGCTTAATGCAACCCACTCTTTTTACGTGGTTGTATTAAGTGGGCTCACAATGGATGTTAACCCTAGATTAGGAAAATGCTAGAATTTCACTTCTTGTTCACTATCATATGCCACACTGAGCTCAATGTGATGCAAGACACCAATAGTGTGCACAATAATTTGATGAGAAGAACCCAAAGTCTAGCCATACATGATCCCCATAATCCAAATTCCTAGCCGAAGTATAAGAAGAAAGCGACAATGTCACTCACCATCCCATACCTCTACTAGTCACTCCCCAAAGGTGGCAAAGCGCAAGAAAAAGGTGACTATGGCACCCAATATCCCACAACTCTTCCAATCACTCTCACAAGCAAATGGGCAAGGGTAAGAAGTGGGCAACAATGGTACCCACTATCCCACACCTTCACCTCTTACAAGAATGACGAAGAGCAAGAAGAAGGTGACTATGGCACCCGCTCTCCCGCACTTTCACCACATACTAACAAGATGCATCATACAAACTTGTCACTCCCCCAAGCAGTTGACTATCCCCTCCCAACACGGGTCCGGATACGTTACCTTGTTGAATTGTCTTAGGCCTTCAAATAGTTACCACTAACTACCCCTAGAAGAAACCTTAAATCCAATCTAAGCCTTATAATGCCTCGTGCAAGAGGCTGGCCTTTCTCTAGAACTAGATAAGTTCTAGGATAACACCCTAAAATTCTAAGTGATCAAAATCACTAGAAACGGGTAACTCTTGCACTAGAATGTGCACAAAGCTAACATGTGCTCAAGCATGTATCATTCCCACATGGAGACAATTGCACTATGCAATTCTAACAAACTTTTGGCAGCGCTTCCGCGTCACTAAGAGCACCAAAATTTCACACGAGGAGAATAAATCACAACATATTCCAGCTACTCACCGGATTGCAATGTGAAGGTTGCACAGTCAGATCGGCACCTTCCCCGCAGCACCTTCTTGTGCCATTTCTCGCGCACTCACATCCCAAATGCTCCTTGACTTAAGCCACCGTAGTGCAGTTCTCCACGAGCTGGGGAGCAAGTTCGTTATTGAGTTCCGGAATTTGTCAAAGGGAGAGCTCCTTGCCTTCAGCTGTAAACCGAGCCTTCAAACCGCAAAGAGACTCAGTCTTCCACATTTCAGAAAACACAAAGTCGAACGACCTGGTTTTACCGTTCCGGATTCCCAACAAGGTTTCTAGAAAGCCCGGCAAAAAGCTACAACCTTCGTCCGTATCAAGCTGGAAACCCTCTGTTTGCACGAGAGAATGTGTACCATCTACAGAGGCATCTACAGAGGCATCTACTCGTCTACAGAGGCGCCAGTGGCACCATCTATACAGGCGCACCGTGAAAACATGCACAATGGCGACCTCTCCCGTTTCCAACTCCACGCGCCAACTCTGTATGCAGCTGCTTTGCGGCGTTCACTGTGTTCGTTAGCGCGGCACCACCTCAGCGTACCTTCCACGGTAGCAAGGACTTCATGCCAACAGAGTGGTTTAAGAGGGCAGGTTGAAGAACGCCTAGTTCCTGCGCAACCAGGAAGTTCTTTCGCTTCTCCCTACACCAACCTCCCACAACGCGCCGACCTCCTCCTGAAGCTCCAAGATCTCCTCGTCCTTCAACAACGACGTCAACTCGCGGGAGGCTTCAGCTTCGTGGATGATGCAATGGGTGCAGACGCTCCTTCGCGGCGGTAAGATCCCGGAGGACATCGATAGTGCCCTTGTCACCGACCACCGCCGCACACTTGCTCACAATCCTCGACCTCCGTGACCACGAACCCGGACGACTGCTGCTCCGCCTGCTAGATCGCCTTGCGCCGCTACAAGAGCTCCGCCTGCTCCGCGCTCAGCTCCCCCTCAGCTTCTACTTCGTCGTGAGATCCTCCGGGAGTTTGCTCAAACACTTCTCCAGCTCTGACTGCCTAATGCGCTCGGCGTAAGACCGCAGCCTCTTGATGGTGGGCACCGTCTCTAACGAGTCCCTCCACGCTTCAAAGTTGTGAATCTCGTCGTCTATGATCACCTACGCGTCCGCCGCCTTTCGTCGCCGGTCCACTTTGTTCGCCGCCACCACCGCCTCCGATTTTCACAAACGGCGAACTCGTCACCTGATGTTCGGCTGGGTTCACGTGGTTGATAGTAGATGAGGTGAGGGTGTAGCGAAGTCGCAGGCACTACCTACGCTTGCAGCTAAACTCGCTCAAGTGAGGTTACTTCCAGGGACTCCACCTTGGTTGCTTCACTCCAATGAGACCTCCAGGAAACACTAAACCCTAGTGCACCAGATCTAGGACACATTACAATGTAATACTCAAAGTAGAAACCCTACTAGGTGTGTTAAATATCGTGGGTACACCCGTTGCCACAACATGATCTTTCTCAAGTAAGAAATAAGTGATAAATACTCACAAATCACAATAAGTCGAGTCCATGCCACTCTTCAAGAGTGAAAACATG
Source organism: Bryoerythrophyllum caledonicum (assembly GCA_963971425.1). Lineage (NCBI taxonomy): Eukaryota > Viridiplantae > Streptophyta > Bryopsida > Pottiales > Pottiaceae > Bryoerythrophyllum > Bryoerythrophyllum caledonicum. The sequence continues at coordinate 9,997,351 of OZ020525.1, read as the reverse complement.
ATATGGATAAGGCTAACGATGTGCAACACGCACACACCCTCACCTCATCACGTGGGAGACTCAACTTGAGAAAGATGAGTCTCCCTCAACCACACGTGGAGGTCATCCGGGTTCCAAGTCCCGAGATGAGGTGTCGAAAGACACCACCGTTGCCCTAGCCGCCACGCAGCACTAAACCTAACCCTAATCTCCCATTAGCGCTAAGTCTTGGGCTCTCCGGTAACTCCACAACTCTCTAGATGGTTTCTACCCGAATACCATCTATACAAACACCTCCATGCGCCGATCCTGACAGATTCTTCATGGTCAAAGTGATTTTTTATTGCATATTAACTATAGAAAACAAGACTAAAGATTACTAAATACCTTTACAACTCAATGATTCAACTCATGAGCACTCACAGACACTACCACCGTGTGTAGCCACCTTTTGTTTGGTAGACATCAAGAGCCCTTTGAGGCATAGAAAGTATCAACTTCCTAACAACATCAGGCTCTATATTATACCCAATTTCTTGGATCTTCTTCCCAAAGTCACTTTTACTAGTGGGTTTCCTCTTAGACCTTCTCAGACAACGATCTACTTCATTCCAAAGATGTTTTATTGGATTGAGGTCGGGTAATTGTGGAGGGTGTCCAATAAATTGGAATTTTTGAGCACGCAATCAATCTACAACATAATGTGCAGTATGCTTTGGATCATTATCATGTTGGAAAATAACCTCATCTTCTTCTAAACCTCGCATCTGTATAGTGCCCATAAGTTCCGTCTCTAAAATATCGCGATATACATATTTATTCATATTCCCTTCAATCAAATGAAGCTTAACAATTCCTTCCCAACTCAATCAACCTCAAACCACTATATTTCCTCCCCCATGCTTGACTATAGATTGCACATGCTGATCTAAAAGACGTTCTCCACTCTTTCTCCAACAATACTGACGTCCATCTAAGCCAAAAAGATTGAATTTAGACTCATCAGAAAAAATGACATCAGTCCAAAACTCCCATTATGCATGCTTGCACTTCTTTGACCGCTGCAAACGACGTGCTCGATGTATTTTTTGTCAAAAGTGGCTTCTTGTTCACACATAATCTCAATCCTTACTCCCAATGACTCCTTTTAATCGTATTATCGTTCAATCGCAAGCCCTCGTATCATAACACTCTTCCTATAGTTGCCGCTGTACCAATATTTGAATCATTTAATCTCCTCACAATGTCACGGTCACCCCATTCAACAGTGAAGTTTTGTCTATTAGGCTCTCTCTCACAAAACCTTTGCACTATGTCAAAAGAAGTGCTTCGAGGTATGGCCAAAACTACTGAAATCCCACCATATGAGTTGCCTCACTCATACATCTCAAGAACTGCCCTACGTTGATTCTGAGGCCCTCTAGGAGACATAGCAAATCACCTAAGGCCTCTCCAAATCTTACAAAAAAATTCCAAAACAAAAAGCTTCACAAGTGCACTTGTAATGAAAAGATAGTGGTGTGTACAACTTATGTGCATATTAAGTTGTACACACCCCTTCATGATTTTTGCATGAATAATCTCTACAAGTGGCAAATTTCGAGCGTATCAATGTTCATAAGGTGCCATGTGGTGTACTAATTAGAGCTTGCTTAAAAAATCTCTTATTAACCCACCAACTAAGCTATAGTTAACACTTCATAGAGAGGTGGTTCATTGTCCGCAGACTTTTGGTCGCCACTCTACATACTTTGATGTACCCAGTTTTGCTTGTAATATTCTTGTCGAGCGACCTTTTCTCATCATCACAAATCACTTCGTAGAGTGCTGTGGACAACGTGGTAATTCTCTGCGTCCTTGCCAGAGGAAAAGAAAACTTCGTTTCAGGGTCATGCATGTATTCAAAGATATCTCAGTTGCGCCATTTGAGCTGTGTAGAGATTTTTGTGGCTGGTTCACATTCAACAACCATTGGGTCACCGGGAAGGAGTGGAGAGTTATGCGACTTGCATAGAAAGAAAAAAAGATGGATGGCCAGAACTCATGTATTTTCAATTCTTTCAATGATTTGTTTTGAAACTCTGATGTGAATCTTATCATTACTGTGGTGATTTCAGGAGCCAAACTTTTGATAATTTGTTCATTCAATGTAAGACATATGATCTGCAGATATATTATAAGACAAACTCATGTGAAATTAGTTCAGCTAACATCTTGTAAAAACAGCAGGACGGAACATATTGTGTACGAAAATCCCTTCATCGCAAACTCAGGTCATGAGTCACACATCTAAGCACGAACGTGACATCTAAGCATGAAAGTGCTTGCACACACAGCAGACATTCAAATTTGACATCTAAGCATGGTATTACAGGGGATTGAGAATAGTATTCCTGGAGTATCACAACTTGGGTATAATACCTAAAGTTCTGAGCTGGTTGAGGACAAGGTGAAATACATAATTGAGACTCATCCTTATTCTTCGCAGACAACCGTTTACAGGAAGATTACAATTAAATTGTGAAATCCACAAGTGGAACGCCTCAGTATGACCTGGATATCGCAGGGTGTCAAACGAGTGACCCCAATAGCACAGGACAGCAGTCTCTCACTGAAAAGTGCAGGAAGCAGGAGTGAGTGGCACGCTTGTTGGTGGTTCGACCCATAAGCATTGTGGAGGGGAGGCGAAGTTGGGAGTAGAAGAGCGGGCGGGTGAGAGAGGAGAGGCATACCTTTCTCGGCCTTTTGGCTAAGATCAAGTGTAGTATCTGTTCTTATCAGTTTAATATCTGATACGAGGGACATCGTCCCTCATGATATTAATCTAATTTTTCTCGGGTGCGGGTCCATTCGGTAGCTTGCTACCCGGACTCGCGAGCGTCGCCTTGGTCTTGCACTACTTCCTTGGCCGGCGCAGCCCTCCCCCTCCTCTCCCGGAGGGACCCAAAGCAACACCAAATCGGACTACTAATCCCATGTTTTCTCGAAGTCGGAGGTTGAAACCCTAATGTTCTCCAAGCCCTTGACCAACAATACACCGTAGAAGAGGATTAGGTAATGTCCAGTCTTGTACCTCAGGGTTCTCGGAACTATACAAGACTGGCCAGTCTCGAAATGAGTAATTCGGAAGAAACCCCAGCCATGATCTATACTGAAAAACCATGATTGGATTCATTGGAACTGCAAAAGAAACCCTACCTATGCTTAACAGCAAACCGCAATAAGATCCTAAGCTCCACTGGAGCGCATTACTACTGCCCAATTTTCTAATCATGGTTCCTCAATGAGAAACCATGATTCATACCAAATTGCAAAACCCTAACCATGTTTAAAACCTAGCAAAAACTGGGCAATCTCCAAATCAGTTCTCCACCGAGTCACTTGAATCTCGTAAGGGTGTGTTTTGTGTGTGAATCTAGTAGACGTGCGATAGAAGTTTTAGCAGTTTTCATTCAGGGATGTTGTGGTGTGGAGGTCTGTATGAGAACTCACTTGTACTGCCTTCTTTACGGTGTGATGTGTACTATGCACGTTGCTTAAAAGACACATGACTAATGTAGATACGACTCTTAGTGAAAAAGTAAACCTCGTGTTTGAGTTATGTCATCCTCCTCATGCTTTGCTTTCATGTGAAAAAGTAAACCCCTTTCGGAAGTTATGCCATCCACTTCATGTATGGCCCTTTACACCCCTTACACTTGAAGGAAGAAAACAAAGTGAGAGGAGCCTGAAACGCTTTCGTTGATGTTGTTGAGAAATGAAAAGGAAAACGACAAAAAAACGTGAAGCAATCGATAGCAGAATTGATAATGTGGTGAAGTGAATGATATAGGAAGCATATGAATGAGGTGAGGAACCTGCCGTGCCAACTCTTTTTATGCACAGAACGCCAGAGAAGCCGTGCTCGAACGATGTCAGCGAAGTATGAAACGTGAGCGAATGAAGTAGAATGGATCAACACGTCTCAGGCGGGTTTTTTTAAGAATCGTCACATTGTAGACAATGTTTTCTTTGCTTGCGAAGCGATGGATTGGACCTTGTCATCCTTGCCATCGTCTTTGAAAAGGCTTACGACAAGGTGAACTAGACCTTCGTGTAGGAGACCATGCGAGAAGAAAGCTTCTCATAAATCTAGATTCGGTGGATGGCGACGTTCTACAAGGACGTGCAATCTTCGATCCCGATGAATGGCGAGGTCGGTCAAGAATTCCAAATGGAAAGAGGGGTATGGCAGTGATGCTCTATGTCTCCGTACCTCTACTTATTCATTGCCGATGTGCTATCTCACATGCTCCACGACCCTTGCTATGGTGTTGAGGGCCTGTTGTGCCAAACGGGAAGCAAGTGAGGGAATCTCTATTTTGTCGACGATTCTAACTTGTAACTTGAGGGCACAATAGAGAACCTTGACAAAGCTTTCAATGTCCTCCAATTCTTTTGTGGGATTCATGCTCCTTTGTCAACTAAAGCAAAAGTGCCGCCATTTGGACTTCTCTTAACCTCGAGACTTGGAGCTGGGGAGAAGACAAGGGCCTTTGTTGGGTGCCTAAAGGCTCTTTGGCCATGAGTCTTGGGTTTCCGTTGGGGTTCAATATGAACCAGCAAGACAAGAATGCTAAGGTGTTTTTCCAAGTCCGAGGGAAGGTGAGCATCTGGCAAAATAGACCTTTTTTTATGGCGGCCATGATCCTCATCACGAACCAGGTCATCTTTGCATCTATGTAGTACATTACTAGTAGTGCAAACTAGTGCATCTATGTAGTACATCACTAGTGACTCAAATCGTACTTCCTAAGGTGCGCACGATGGTCTGCAATCATGTTTGGAGTGAGAAGGCGGAGGGCAATCCTTGTGCTAGGGTAGCTTGGGCTTTGGTGACTCTCCCAACATCCCATGGAGGCATTAAGATCCTTAATCCGTATGCTCAAGCATTGGTTGTCCTAGGGAAGATGATTGGAAGGGAGATAGAACCTAGACCCGAGCCCTAGAAATTGTTTCCCCAACAGAGGGTCGACTAGTTAAAGCTTTTGCAACGCGGATGTTGACCAGAGGGCAAGGAGTCGCTTCTCAATGGTAGGAACGTCTGCAATCAGAGGATCTCACTTTGGCATAGGCCCTGGATGGCTCACTTGGAGGTTTGGTCACAAATCAAGAAATCCATCCCCTCCAATAAAGAAGAAACTTTTTGCCAGGGTATTTGTTCTATCCTCTACATCCTTGGACCAAGCAAATCCGTGTTTGGAGGGGATAGACCCATTCTCTTTAGAAGATGGGTGGAAAAAAATCTTTTTAGGTTTATACACCTATGGGATCGAGACAAAGGTATGTGGCGCAATTTACGTGACATACAATTGTCGACTAGGAGGGCCATATATTAAATAGATATATTTACGAACCTCGTGTTGTTTCAATCGGACACAATGAACTATGAGGTCTTGGATGGACAAAGGTCAGGTCCAGCTCTTGGGCCGTTTAGGGTTTTGTTACTAGGGTTTTTAATCACTATTTTAAGTAGATTGAGCACGCTTTAGTGGGTCTCCGGGGTGATAGTTAACTAGGCTAGCATAAAATACCTTTTACAAAGGGTTTGGGGCCATAGTCACAAGCGCTCTCTTGTTGTCTAGTGCCAACGTGGTTTTGATTTTGGATTTGTGATGATGGAATGTGAGTGCTGACTTTGTCAAGATTACAAGACTCTTAGATTTTTTTTATTTTGTTTTATAGTTCGATAAGGAGAAGTATATTTTTCAATACTACATACTTGTCACACGTATCCCAAATCAGACAAATATACTTCATTTGAGAGGCTCATGAGGTAAAATACTTTGAAAATTTTGGGACATCTTCATACCATAATGTGTTCATACATTATGATTGAAAATTTGAGATCAAAAAATAAATAATTTTTTATTGATAAAAAGCATGCTATTTTTTCACGACTCCTAAATTAGAGATTATTGTTGGTTTTTGCTCCAATAATACTCGAATTCTATCTTGACACATAAAATGTTCTTAAAAAATCTTAAAATTTCCATCATTTTCTTTGAAACCTAGTTTTTAGTGCCCTAATTCAACATATATACTCTGTAGTATAGATGGTATAGTTCAGCCTCAACAGTATACAATATACGTTGTCTTGGTTTTGAGTTGCGCCACCTATTAAATGATAAACACAAAGTCCAAAAAACCAAGATTTCACATACAAACAATTGCTACTTTTCCACTACACATGTAACGTTTCAAACGTGAGCATTTTACTTCAACAAACCGGCCATAATCTGGCCTCGACTTCTACTAGCCTCAAAACGCTCTAACTTCCTAAGCCGCTTCATATCTCTAAACTCACTTTTCACACCTCTACTTCTTCTCCCTACACACACACACATTGACATTAGAGAGAATAAGAAAGTGAAGGTGGTCGCCTCCACCCCCACCAAATCCTAGCCATCCTAACCCAAAATCTTGTTTTCATTTGCAGCAGTCTTATCCGCATCAATCTTTATCCAACAGTACTTTCATCTACAATATTTTTCATCCGGCAATAGTCTCATCCATTGCACTCTTCACCCTATAGAAATCTTCATCTTATAGCAGTCTCATCCACTTCTACCGGATTCAAAAATGACTACCATACCCTCTACAAAAACCATAACATTGATTCTCCGATTAACACCATCCTCCTCCAAGTACATGGTGCAGTCCTTTAGAGCGTCAAAACAAATTGTGCAAAGGGCAAGCGAGACTAGTAGACGATGGATGAGTCGGATCTGGAAATCAAAGAGGAATTCTTCTACGTTCAGGACGTATTTCCGGATGGTTCTTGCGGCCCCTACATTAACCTTAAGGTGGATTCTTCCAAACGCCTGATTCTGTCTATTGGACTCCGCCCAATTCCTCTTCCAGATTTCCGGCTCACTAAAGCTCGTACTCTGCTCTAGGACCGCGATGAAAAGAGTCACACTTTCAACCCACTTTATGTCCTCCAAATTCTGCAGCACTACGTAGTCTTTGCGATGAGGCACGCGCACATCAATGACCTCTCGTTGGATTTCAAGGAATAGAAGTCAAAGCCAATTTATCACCTCAAACAAGCAAATTTTATCGACTACACCACTAAGTGAGGTTACATGATTATCGATTTACAAGACGAAGGCTACTCCTCCCTTCCTTCTTCAAATGTGCCCCCGCGGTGTTTTGGAGCATCATAAAAAAAGGTTTTACAACAAGCTCTGGCATAAGTGGATACCAACAAAGGTGTCCACGATGATATGGCTCACGTGTCAAGGTGACCTACCTTTGGCGTCATGGAGGTTGCGTCTAAGCCCCAAACACTCGGGCCCTTGCAATTTGTGCAACCTTGCTAAGTAGAAGATGCCAAAACACATTTTTTTTCTCCTGCCCCTTTGTCCAAGGAGTCTAGAACAAGGTGAACATTATTTGTGCAACTTCAAGTCTTCAGCCTGACATCACAGGCTAGTGGAAGGCCTTCTCAAGTCTTCCTTATTTTCCCGGAGTTCTCAGTCAGTAATAGCTGAGGCTTTATCAGCCACAAGTTTAGAATTGTCCTTTAATGGTGGACAAAATCCCCAGGGAGATTCTTTGAATGTGCCTCACATGGTTCCTTTGGTGTGATAAATGTACGTTTGATTTGTGCAATGGTGAATTTCATGTTGATTAGTCGCTCTTTCGTGCCTGACACTCAACCGTCAAGGCCATGATGGGCGCATGACAGAAGCTGACCAAATTGAACTTGGATACCGAATCTACAAACAACGTGAAATAGATGCAGTTTTACATTCTAGTTGGAGAAAGGGAGGAATTTTTTGTTCTTGTTGAAACGGAGCTCATTGGATCTTCGTACCCCATTGCAAGTTTCTTCTCCAGGACCTCGCCGACAAATTCAAGAGTTTTCGTAACCAACACTTCCAACCTCATCCGCCTTGTTTGGACTCCTAAGGCTCTGTAATCAGTGCCCCTAGATTTTTGGCACCTCAGGAAGTCTTACTCCATATCCTTCTTTGTAGCTCGCACGTCCCACTAGTGGACCAAGATATCACCACAGACGAATTCCTTGAAAGGATTACAAAAGACCTCCACAACAACCTTCCGCTGAACCTCTTTCGGTCTCCTCAACCTCGCCCCGAGTTTTCCTAGGGCCTACTTGACAAATTTAGTCTCATGTAAATCTTAGGCTGAAACTGATTTAAGCGTGCAAAACCACAAAGGTAGAGGCGGGCCCCCGCCATCTCAAGATGACTGGAATCTTTAGTCCCTCAACCTTCCCTCAGTTTTTCTTTGTAAACGGCTGTCGTGCTCTTCCCAAGAACCCCTCGTGGCTAATTCGTCTACCTAGATTCTCTCTTGGGAGCTGGATGTTGTTTTCTTCTCTTCCGGTCCCTGGCCTAGGCTTGAATTGTTTCCTCTTCCATGGCGGTTCTCGCCCAAGATTCTTGTTTCTATTGAAGCTGATTAATTTGTAGTTTTTGTTTTTCATTCGCTTGGGCTTTGCCTAGGCTTCTCCCATGAGGAGTTCATTATTCTCTTGGCAAGAACTTTCTCTTGCCTTTTGTTTTTTCTTTATGAATTTGTCTCTCTCTCTTTGCCTCTCGATTCTGTGCCACTTCCATGCCCTTTCTGCCGCTTGTCGGTTGGGCCTATGGACTATTCCTTTGTGTCCCTTTCACATCACCTTGTCCTTTGCCTCTCTTTAACTCTTAAAGGACATAGGCTATGACTGTGGCATCAAACCCAATTTCCATACTACTATGTGCTCTGACCTTTTCATTAAATACAAGTGGGAATTAGTTTATTTCATTTTCAAAGATGAGACCACATGTTACATTTAGGTCACAAAAATCACAATTTTTTGGTGAGAACTTGAATTTATTGTGATTTTTTAAAGAGAAAGTGAAGCAAATTCATTATCATATACAAAGAATGCTAAAAAACTCTAAAAACTTCACCAAAGGTCTACATTATAAAGACAAAACTTGTCGTGTAAATGAAACTACCACGTTCAGCAAAAATTTGAAAATTGGTCAACCATGGTTATAGGCCAAAAGTTCAATTGCAATACGTTATTCAATATTGTGTATTTTTCAAAATTTCAAATGGAAAGGAAACTAGACTTCATAAACTTCATTTCATTACTAGTTGGAATTAAAATTAAAAAAAAGTATCATTTTAATGACTCAAATTAAGATTTAGAACTACAGCAAGAAGTTTCTAAAATTCATTGCATTGAGATCCATGTCACAAACTTTTACTTCTTTACATAAAACACAATTTTCTCAATGAAGCAAGTTTCATCATCATTTAATACTTACACATTCAATGAACTCTCCTCAAAAAGAATTAGATGAAAAACAACCGTCTACGACATTAATCATCCTTGAAATGTCATCCAAGAAGCCACTTTTAGGCCGCTCCTATGTTTAAGAGTTAACCCGAATTCGGGATATACAGTGACCTTCAAAACTGTCCCAATGTTTGTACATATTAATGTAGGTAAGAGAAATTCAGGGAATGGAATGTAGTAAATTTATTGAAATAGTACATACAATGTACTAATTGTATACAAAAATTCCAACAAAATTGAAGCGCTCAATGAGAAAGGAAAAATACCTAAAGCTACTATGTATATTGGTACACTTTTGAAGGTCCAACATGGAAATTCCTCACCACTTTGTCCATTTTCCTTTGGATTTTAATACAGCTGCTATTCGTCTGGGCATTGATTCTATAAGTCTCTTGCAATCATCAACAGTGATAGAAGGGAAGGTTTCTTCTACACGAGACCATAATTCAAGTATCCCTTTTGGTGGTGTGTCATATCGGTTTAATCTCCTTTTCAAAATTGCCCATAGATTTTCTATAGGATTCAAATCTGGAGACTGAGCAGGCCAAGATAAGACACCAAAAGGTTGCCTAGAAAACCATTGTTTCATACTATTACTGCTATGTATAGGTGCATTATCCTGTTGAAATATGACTTTTGATGCATCTAAATTATATTTTTGAATTGTACCATAGAGATGCTCCTCCAAGATTTTTTGATAACCATGCTGATTGAGGCGACCTTCAATTCTACACATCATGCCAGGTCCATGTATACACATACATCCCCATATCATCACAGAACCACCACCATGTTTCACAGTCGGAATAACAGTCCGCTCTGAAAGTTCCTGTGGATCACGAACCCAACACCAAACTCTCCGATCTGAAGAAAATCTGTTAATTTTAGTCTCATCTGAGAATATCACGTGACTCCAGTCATCAATAGTCCAGTGCTGATACTTTCTAGCAAATTCTAAGCGAGCCCTAATATTATTGCTTGACAAATGTGGTTTCTTTTCTTTCACATGCGATTGCAAACCTGCTCTACAAAGTCCACGGCGTACAGTAACTTCACTGACTTGTACTCCAAAAACTTCTTGCACCAGTTTAGTAGCTTCTCTTGCAGTAGACACCTTCCCTCTAGTTATACTAGTTACACAAGACCGCTCCATTGCACTTGTCAACTTGCGTGGTCTACCTCCAACTGAAAGCTTTGCATATGGAAAATGCTTCTTACAAAGCCTCTGTACACTTGATTTACCAACATGCAAAGACTTGGCTATCTCTCTCACACTACAACCTTTTTGAAGCAAAGAAAGTACATCTTGTTGCTTCCCCTGGGACAATGGTCTCACCATTTTCACTTGTGAAGCTAAACACGAAAAAAACAAATATATGACGCAAGAAGAACAAATACACACAACTGAACACAAACCAAGCAATTCACAATGCATGTACACTTCACTTGCTATGCACACAAGATTCACTCATATGTACTTTCAAAACTGTCCCAATGAAGAGGAAATATCTAGAGCTTCAATTCATGCACATGCATGTAGAGACAAGTGGTAAGACTTGCTCCTTGAATACCTTACTCATAATAGAATGTAACTAAATTGATGCCATGTCAGTCTAGCATGCAATCACTATTTGGTAACTCACCAAACTTCCATATTAGAAACATTGGGACAGTTTTGAAGGTCACTGTACATGAACGATGTCAGCAAAGTAGGAAACTTGAGAAAAGTAGGCCTCTCCATCGTCATAATGCTTGCTTTGGCTATGTTGTTACCTTTTTGGGATGGGCTTGCAGAGGAGCTGGGCATCGGACTCAGCGCTGCACTCCTGTGAAGTTCATATGACGTTTTAGCATGCCTCAAAAGTGTGTAGGATTCTGTCGATCAATTTGACGTGAGAGAGTCACATACTTTGATGTACCCAGTTTTGCTTGTAATATTCTTGTAGAGCGACCTTTTCTCATCATAATTCATTTCGTAGAGTGCTATGGACAACGTGGTAATTCTCTGCGTCCTTCTTGCCAGAGGAAAAGAAAACTTCGTTTCAGGGTTGGCATGTATTCAAAGATATCTCAGTTGTGCCATGTGAGCTCTGTATAGATTTTTTGGCTGGTTCACATTCAACAACCACTGGGTCACCGGGAAGGAGTGGAGAGTTATGCGACTTACAGTGGCAAGCACAAGTAACCGGACAGAGAGGCATCTCTCATAAATATGCCCTTTGTAGCATAATTAATGAGTTTGTAAGATATTTTTTGGGATTGCTTTAGTCAACACACCACATGGCACCTTATTAACATTGACTCCTTTAGAATTTGACACTTGTAGAGATTATACATGCAAAGATCATGAAGAGGTGCGTACGACTTATTATGCTCACAAGTTCTACACACCATAATCTTCTCATTACATATCCATTGTAAAGCTTTTTGTTGTGAGTTTTTTTTGTAAGATTTGGAGAGGCCCTTGGAGAGTAGCCATGGCTCCTAGAAGATCTGAGAATGATTGCAGAACAGTTCTTGAAATGTATGAGCGAGGGAACTCATATAGAGAGATTTCAGCACTTTTAGGCATTCCTCGAAGCACTTGTTTTGACATAGTGCGACGGTTTCGTGAGAGAGAGACCTTGAAAGACAAAGCTTCACTTGGTAGACCTAGAATTCTTGATGAACGTGGTGACCGTGACATTGTGAGGAGGTTAAATGATCCACATACTAGTACAGCTGCAGCTGTAGGACGTGCATTACGATGTGAGGGTATGCGATTGAGTGATGATACGGTGAAAAGAAGTCTTCGGATGCAAGGGCTAAGAGCATGTGCGAAGACCAAGAAGCCACTTTTGACAAAGAAGCATCGAGCTCGTCGTTTGCAGTGGGCAAAGAAGTGCAAACATGCAACTTGGGAATTTTGGAGTCATGTCATTTTTTCTGATGAATCAAAGTTCAATCTTTTTGGCTCGGATGGACGTCAATATTGTTGGAGAAAGAGTGGAGAGCGTCTTTTGGATCAGAACGTGCAACCTACAGTCAAATATGGGGGAGGAAGCATAATGGTTTGGGGTTGTATGAGTTGGGAAGGAGTTGGCAAGCTTCATTTGATTGAAGGGAAGATGGATAAATATGTATATCGCAATATTTTAGAGACGGAACTTATGGGCACTATACAAGTGCAAGGTTTAGAAGTAGATCATGTTTTGTTTCAACACGACAATGAACCAAAGCACACTGCACATTATGTTGTAGATTGGTTGCGTGCTCAAAAGTTTATTACTATTGAGCATCCTCCACAATCACCTGACCTCAATCCAATAGAACATCTTTGGAATGAAGTAGATCGTCGTATGAGGAGGTTTGAGAGGAAACCTACCAGAAAAAGTGACTTGTGGGAGAAGATTCAAGAGATTTGGTACAAAATAGAGGTTGATGTTGTCAGGAAGTTGATACGCTCTATGCCTCGAAGAGCTCTTGATGTCTACCATGCAAAAGGTGGATATACACGGTGGTAGCGCTTGTGAGTGGTTAAGAGCTAAATCATTGAGTCATATAGTTATATTGTGACTTAATATATTGTTTTCTATAGCTGATATACAATAAATTGAATTCGTGCATAAAGAGTTGGACAAGCTTGTTGCACATATGAATTATTGTGTGTTTTTCTAGTTCATACTTTTATTGAAAACTTTGTGTTTTATGCTTGTTGCATCTATATACTCTGATGGTTATATTCTTGTTATTTTATGACAATTCATGTGGATGTGGTAGCTAATTTTCTAAAGAAGCTTATATTGTACGACTATTTATGCTTGCCACTGTACATTGAAAGAAAAAAAGATGGATGGCCAGAACCCATGTATTTTCAGTTCTTTCAATGATTTGTGTTGAAACTCTGATGTGAATCTTATCATTACTATGGTGATTTCAGGAGCCAAACTTGTGATAATTTGTACATTCAATGTAAGACATATGATCTGCAGATATATCATATGACAAACTCATGTGAAATTAGTTCAGCTAACATCTTGTAAAAACAGCAGGACGGAACATATTATCTACGAAGATCCCTTCATCACAAACTCAGGTTATGAGTCACACATCTAAGCACGAACGTGACATCTAAGCATGAAAGTGCTTGCACATAAATCGTTTCCAGCAGACATTCAAACTTGAAAGCATGGTATTACAGGGGATTGAGAATAGTATTACTGGAGTATCACAACTTGGGTATAATACCTAAAGTTCTGAGCTGGTTGAGGACAAGGTGAAATACATAATTGAGACTCATCCTTATTCATCGCAGACAACCTTTACAGGAAGATTACAACTAAATTGTGAAATCCACAAGTGGAACGCCTTAGTATGACCTCGATATCGCAGGGGGTCAAACGACTTACCCCAATAGCACAGGACAGCAGTCTCTCACTGAAAAGTGCAGGAAGCAGGAGTGAGTGAAACGCGTGTTGGTGCTTTTTCCCACAAGCATTGTGGAGGGGAGGCGAAGTTGGGAGTAGAAGAGCGGGCGGGTGAGAGAGGAGAGGCATACCTTTCTCGGCCTTTTGGCTAAGATCAAGTGTAGTATCTGTTCTTATCAGTTTAATATCTGATACGAGGGACATCGTCCCTCATGATATTAATCTAATTTTTCTCGGGTGCGGGTCCATTCGGTAGCTTGCTACCCGGACTCGCGAGCGTCGCCTTGGTCTTGCACTACTTCCTTGGCCGGCGCAGCCCTCCCCCTCCTCTCCCGGAGGGACCCAAAGCAACACCAAATCGGACTTCAAGTCCTTCTGTTTGCACGAAGTTGGACTTCGAGAGCCTTATTCCCTCCTAGTTAGCGTGACCAACACCAGACTGCAGAAGCGAGGATGAAATAATGTCCATCCTTGTCACCTAGGGATTCAATCTAACCCCAAAGCGGACTTCAAAACCTGTACTTTCTCGACGTTGGACCTCAAAATCTGATCTTTCTCGACGTTGGACTTCAAAACCTTAACCTTCTCGACGTTGGAATTCGAATCTCATATTTTCTCCCAGTAAGCGTGACCAACACCAGACTGCCAACGATAGGATGAATATTGTCCATCCTTCTTCGCAGGGATCCAAACCATCACCAAACTGCAAAAGAAAATCTTAAGACAGAAATATTCCTAGACCTGTACAAAACTGCCCAATCTCCAAGTGGGTGATCCAGAAGAAATGCCAGCCATGATTTATTCCAAAAAGTATGATTGGAATTGCAAAAGAAACCCTACCTATGCTCAACACCAAACCGCAATAGGATCCTAAGCTCGACTCGAGCGCATTAAGGTAGAGGCACCCAATTATGATCACTTAAGGCATTTCGGGACTCCATTGACATCGTATGTCAAAAACATTTGTGTAGAAAGATGTGGAATCAGGAATGAAACTCAACAAATATTTTTTCAAATTTAATCAAAAAGATTTGCAATTAATATAGAATTAAAAAACCCACAAACCACCGGAGCCCTTAATCAAACTATAGAGTAGGTGAGATTTGGTACCCTCCTTTGCCCAATGCCAATAAGTGAGAGTGAATAAAAGAGAGAAGACATGCCATGGGAAACCAACTCATGGAAGGTACCCAATGCTGATTGGCCTTACTCAACTTTAGAGGCAAGGCCACCAATGAGAGCTCAATTGAGGTGGAGCAACCCAAAATTGCACATTTCATGACCCAATGCCGATAATGACTACACCGTTCTGTGAATATAGTGTAGACCAGACTATTTGAAATTTCCCACACTAATTGAAAATTTACATGCAATTGTTGACTGACTCACATTTGTTTGAGAACAAATACCCAATCAGAACTTGGCATGCACATGCTTTGATGGAAATTAGTGTGAGTGATCTACATCAATAATCCCTCTACACTATATTGATTGTCTAGTGTAGTGTTTTCAGATTTTGAGTTATTGGTTCCGGGTCGCTTCATGCACCAATTCATGCATTTACCATTTTCATGCACCATGCCATGCATACTCCCCTCATCGGAATTCGGTGGCCGATCGGAATTCGGTGCCTCTACCTTACTACTGCCTAGTTTTCTAATGGTTCCTTTATGAGAAACCCGTACCATGATTTATACCAAATTGCAAAACCCTAACTCAGCAAAAACTGGCCAATCTCCAAATCGGTCCTCCATTAAGTCACTTGAATCTGGTAAGGGTGTGTTTTGTGTGTGAACTTAGCAGAGGTGCATGAGCAGTTTCAACAGTTTTCATTCAGTGTTGTTGTGGTGTGGAGGTCAGTATGAAAACTCACTTGTACTGCCTTCTTTACGGTGTGATGTGTATTATGCACGTTGCTTAAAAGACACATGACTAATGTAGATACACTCCTTGTGAAAAAGTAAACCTCGTGTTTGAGTTATGTCATCCTCCTTGTGCTTTGCTTTGATGTGAAAGAGTACGTCCCTTTCGGCAGTTATGCCATCCACTTCATGTGTGGTTTGTTTCACCCCTTGCACTCGAAGCAAGAAAACAAAGGAAGAGGAACCTGAAACGCTTTCGTTGATGATGTTGAGAAATGAAAAGGAAGACATCAAAGAAGCGTGAAGTAATCGACAACAAAATTGATAATGTGGTGAGGTAAATGATATATAAAGGAAGCATAGGAAACATGTGATGAATCTGCAGTGCTCACACTTTTA
Organism: Bryoerythrophyllum caledonicum; assembly: GCA_963971425.1. Classification (NCBI taxonomy): domain Eukaryota; kingdom Viridiplantae; phylum Streptophyta; class Bryopsida; order Pottiales; family Pottiaceae; genus Bryoerythrophyllum; species Bryoerythrophyllum caledonicum. The sequence continues at coordinate 9,981,347 of OZ020525.1, read as the reverse complement.
TACACAGAGCGCCAAAGAAGCCGTGCTTGAACGATGTCAGCAAAGTAGGAAACGTGAGTGAATGAAGTAGAATGGATCAACACGTCTCAGACGGGTTTTGTTAATAGTCGTCACATATTAGACAATGTTTACCCAACTTACAAATCAATGGAATGGGCCAAATCTTCAAACCATGACCTCGTTATCCTTGCCATCGACTTCGAAAAGGCTTACGATATGGTGAACTAGACTTTCCTACAAGAGACCATGCGAGAAATGGGCTTCTCAGAAATATGGATTTGGTGGGTAGCGACGTTTTACAAGGACGTGCAATCTTTGATCTCGGTGAATGGCAAGGTCGGTCAAGTATTCCAAATGGAAAGAAGAATACAATAGGGATGCCCTATGTCTCCGTACCTCTACATATTCATTGCCGATGTGCTTCCTCACGTGTTCAACAACCCTCGCTATGATTTTGAGGGTCTTGTTATGCCAAACGGGAAGCAGCTAAGGATTCAATCTCCATTTGCTGGCAATTCTAGCTTGTACCTCTAGGGCACACAAGAGAACCTCGACAAAGCTTTCAAAGTCCTCCAAATCTTCTGAGGGATACGTGCTTCTTCGACAACTAGAGCAAAAGTGCTGCCATTTGGGTTGCTTTCAAGCTTGAGACTTGGAGCGGGGGAGAAGTCAAGAGCCTTCGTTGGGTGCGTCAAGGCTTTCTCGGGCATGAGTCATGGGTTCTTGCTCAAGTTCAACATGAATCAACAAGACAAGAATGCTAAGGTGCTTTCCCAAGTCCAAGGAAGATGAGCATCCAACAAAATAAACTTCTTCCAATGGCAGCTAAGATCCTTGTCGCAAACCACGCCATCTTTGCATCTAATTGGTACATTGCTAGTGTTGCAGACTTGCCTAGAAGCAGACTTGCCTAGAAGCGTTCTTGCGAAGGTTTGCACAACGGTTTGCAATTATTTCTGGACCGGGAAGACGGAGGGCAATCCTTGTGCTAGGTTTGCCTGGGCTTTGGCAACTCTCTCAACATCCCATAGAGGCATTAAGATCCTAGATCCATATGTTTAAGCATCTGCTCTCTTGGCCAAGATGGTTATTAGGGGATGGAACCTAGGTCCAAGCCCTAGAGAGTGTTTTTCCAACACAAGGTCACCCAGTTAAAGCTTTTGCAAGGGGGGTGTTGGCCTAAAGACGAGGAATGGCTTTTCAAAGGTAGAAAATTCTACAATCAAATGAGCCCACTTTGGCATGAGATATGGGCGGTCATGTTGGAGGTCCGACCAAGAATCAAGAAATCCACCCCCTCTAATGAAGAAGAACTTTTTGTTACAACATTTGTTTTAACTCTCACATCCTTGACGTGTAGGCCCGGAATACTCGAGCCTCTGCAATTTGTGCAACCTTGCCCAATGGGAGACGCTAGAATACACTTTCCGTCATGCCCCTTCGTCCAAGGAGTATGGAACATGGTGAATGTTATTTGTATAATTTCAAGTCTTCAACCTAACATCATACGCTTGTAGAGGCCTTACCAAGTCTTCCTTCTCCTCCCGGAGCTCTTGGTTAGCAGCAGCCGGGGCTAGGTCTCCTGCAAGTATAGAATTGTCCTTCAACGGTGGACAAAACCCCCAAGAAAATTCTTTGAATGTGCCTCACATGGTTCATTTGGTGTGATTTGCGTAGTGGTGAATTTCATGTTGGTTTGGCGCTCTTTTGTGCTTACGAGCTGATCGTTGAAGCCGAGGTGAGCACATGGTAGAAGCTAACGAAATGGATGTTGAGTGCCAAATCTGACAATCAACATGAAAAGGAGGCAATCTTCCTCTCTACATGGAGCAATGGAGGGGTTTTGTTGTTCTCGCTTAAATAAGGTTCATTGGAACCTCGTTAACATTGCAAGTTTCTTACCTGGAACCTGGCCAACAAGGTCAAGAGTTTTGTAACCAACACTCCCAACCTCGACCGCCTTCTACAGACTCACAAGGCTCTCCAAGCAGTGCCCTTGGGTTGTCACCTACCTTTCCTCTCCGTGGCTCGCAAGTCTCGCTAGTGGGTCAAGATATCATCACGGACGAAGTTCTTGAAAGGATAATGGAAGACCTCCACAATGGCCTTCCGCTACACCACTTCCAATCTCCCGAACCTCAGCCCAAGTCTCTCTGAGGCTTAATATGATTTCTCGTTGCAAAATTGTAAAGGTAGAAACGCCCCTTGTCCCTTGTCTCAAGATGACTAGGATCTTTGGTCCCTCAACCCTCCCTCAATCTCTCTCAATGAGCGGCTATTGTGCTCTCTCTAGTATCCACTTGCGGTTGTTTTGTCCTCCCAGATTCTCTCTCGGCGTTTAGATACCATCGTCTTCGCTTCCAATTCCCTAGCCTAGGATTTGAATGCTTTGTCCTCCGTGGTGGCTCTCGCCCATGGCTCTCTCTTTTCTATTGAACCCAATTAGTTTGTAGTTTTGTTTTTTTTTCTGCTTAGACTGTATCTAGGCTTATCTCCTATGGGGCAGACGGCGCGGACAGGAAACCCCCCACGCTCGGAGTTACGCGAGGTGGGGCCCCGTCTTTATTGCAAGGGCTCATTTTTCTGGCCCTCCCATTTTGGGGGGGTCAGAGGTTTTTTTTGGATTTTTTTATCACTAAATTGGGGCCTACGACCCCAATTTAGTGTTGGAGTCCCCCCCTTGCTAAATTTAGGGCCCCATCCAAAAACAAAATAGGGGCCAGGTTTTGGCCCCACCACCTCCTCTCCCACCTGGTAAGTCTGAGCGTGGGGGGTTTCCTGTCAAATCGGGGGCAGACTGTGCTCTTGGTAAGAACTTCTTTTTACTTTGGCTATTTTTTTGCGAATCTCCCTCTCCCTCTTTGCCATTAGAATCTGTGCTTCATTCTTGTCGTTTTTGCCCCTTGTCGGTTGGGCCTCATTGGCTATTCCCTTGTGCCGCTTTCGCGTCACCATGTCCTTTGCCTCTCTTTAACCCAATTTGGGATTCACATGAACAATGTCAGTGAAGTAGGGAACATGAGAAAAGTAGACCTCTCCATCGTGATATTGCTTGCTTTGGTTGTATTGTTACCTTTCTCAGATGGGCTTGTAGAGGAGCTGGGCATTGAAGTCAACGTTCCACTCCTATGAACATATGACATTTTAGCATGCCTCAAAAGTGTGTAGGATTTTGTCGATCAATTTGACCTGAGAGAGTTTCATGACGTGAGAGAGTTATGGTGGCGACCATAAATAGTTGTACAACACGAGCTTTGTACAAAATCAACTACCAAATCTACATGAACTCTCATAAAATAGCAAGAACACAACCACAAGAAAATATAGTTGCAACAAGCATAAAGCACAAAGTTGTCAATGAAAACATGAACTAGAAAAATACACAATAATTCAAATGTGCAACAAGCATGTACGATTCTTTAAGGTCAAATTGTATTTTATTGCATATCAACTATAGAAAACAAGACTATAGATTAATAAACACCTTTGTAACTCAATGATTCAACTCATAAGCACTCACTAACACTACCACCGTGTGTAAACACCTTTGGCTTGGTAGACATCAAGAGCTCTTTGAGGCATGAGAGTATCAACTTCCTAACAACATCAGGTTCTATATTATATCCAAATTTCTTGGATCTTCTCCCAAAAGTCACTTTTACTAGTGGATTTCTTCTTAGACCTTCTCAGACGATGATCTACTTCATTCCAAACATGTTCTATTGGATTGAGGTCGGGTGATTGTGGAGGGTGTCCAATAAGCTGAAATTTTTGAGCACGCAATCAATCTACAACATAATGTGCAGTATCCTTTGGATCATTGTCATGTTGGAAGATAACCTCATCCTCTTCTAAATCTTGCATCTGTATAGTGCCCATAAGTTTCGTCTCTAAAATATTGCAATATACATATTTATTCATCTTCCCTTCAATCAGATGAAGCTTGCCAACTCCTTCCCAATTCATACAACCCCAAACCATTATGTATTCTCCTCATGTTTGACTGTAGTTTGTACATGCTGATCTAAAAGACATCCTCTACACTTTCTCCAACAACAGTGACGTCCATCTGAGCCAAAAGATTGAATTTAGACTCATAAGAAAAAATGACATGAGCCCAAAACTTGTAGTTTGCACATGTTGATCTGAAAGATGTTCTCTACACTTTCTCCAACAATAGAGACGTCCATCTGAGCCAAAAGATTAAATTTAGACTTATAAGAAAAAATGACATGAACCCAAAACTCCCACTGCAAACGACGTGCTTGATGTTTCTTTGTTAAAAGTGGCTTCTTGGACTTCACACATGCTCTCAACCCTTGCCTCCAAAGACTCGTTTTAACCGTACTATCATTCAATCCCAAGCCCTCAGATCGTAATACTCTTCCTATAGTTGTCGCTGTATTAGTATTTGGATCATTTAATCTCCTCATAATGTCAAGGTCACCTCGTTCTTCAAGAATTCTAGGTCTATTGGATGAATTTTTGTCTATTACGCTCTCTCTCTCACAAAACCTTTGCACTATGTCAAAAGAAGTGCTTCAAGGAATGCCCAAAAGTGCTGAAATCTCACCATATGAGTTGCCTCGCTCGTACATCTTAGGAATTGCCCAACATTGATTCTTAGACCTTCAAGGAGCCATAGCAAATCACCTAAGGCCTCTCCAAATCTTACAAAAAAAATCCAAAACAAAAAACTTCACAAGTGCACTTGTAATGAAAAGATAGTGGTGTGTACAAAACAAGTGCATATTAAATTATACACACCCCTTCATGATTTTGGCATGTATAATCTCTACAAGTGACAAATTTTGAGGGAGTCAATGTTAATAAGGTGCCATGTGGTTTACTAATTAAAGTTGGCCTAAAAAATCTCTTACTAACCCACCAAAAAAGCTTCAGTCAACACTAGTTAGAGAAGTCAACACCCGTTATACTAAAATTGGTATTTAGTGTTATGCACGGTAAATGACTTGTAAATGCTATAAGTTTTTACTTGTGATAAATAATTTTACCAACTATGTTTACAATGATCCTCTTCTTTGGATAGTACATACGGGTGTGCTCTCAATAAAAATATTTATCAAGTGTAAAAATTTATAGCATTTATAAGTCATTTACCGTGCGTAACACTAAATACCAATTTTAGTGTAGAGAGGTGGTTCACTGTCCGAAGACTATTGGTCGCCACTGGACATACTTTGATGTACCCAGTTTTGCTTGTAATATTCTTGTAGAGCGACCTTTTCTCATCCCAAATCATCTTGTAGAGTGCTGTGGACAACGTAGTAATTCTCTGCGTCCTTCTTGCCAGAGGAAAAGAAAACTTCGTTTCAGGGTCATGCATGTATTCAAAGATATCTCAGTTGTGCCATTTGAGTTGTGTAGAGATTTTTCTGGCTGGTTCACATTCAACAACCATTGGGTCACCGGGAAGGAGTGGAGAGTTATGCGACTTACATTGAAAGAAAAGAAGATGGATGGCCAGAACTCATGTATTTTCAGTTCTTTCAATGATTTGTGTTGAAACTCTGGTGTGAATCTTATCATTACTGTAGTGATTTCAGGAGCCAAACTTTTGATAATTTGTACATTCAATATAAGACATATGATCTGCAGATATATTTTAAGACAAACTCATGTGAAATTAGTTCAGCTAACATCTTGTAAAAACAGCAGGACGGAACATATTGTGTACGAAAATCCCTTCATCGCAAACTCAGGTCATGAGTCACACATCTAAGCACGAACGTGACATCTAAGCATGAAAGTGCTTGCACACAAATCGTTTCCAGCAGACATTCAAATTCGAAAGCATGGTATTACAGGGGATTCAGAATAGTATTACTGGAGTATCACAACTTGGGTATAATACCTAAAGTTCTGAGCGGGTTGAGGACAAGGTGAAATACATAATTGTGGCTCATCCCTATTCATCGCAGACAACCTTTACAGGAAGATTACAACTAAATTGTGAAATCCACAAGTGGAACGCCTCAGTATGGCCTCGATATCGCAGGGTGTCAAACGAGTCACCCCAATAGCACAGGACAGCAGTCTCTCACTGAAAAGTGCAGGAAGGAGGAGTGAGTGACACGCTTGTTGGTGGTTTGACCCATAAGCATTGTGGAGGGGAGGCGAAGTTGGGAGTAGAAGAGCGGGCGGGTGAGAGAGGAGAGGCATACCTTTCTCGGCCTTTTGGCTAAGATCAAGTGTAGTATCTGTTCTTATCAGTTTAATACCTGATACGAGGGACATCGTCCCTCATGATATTAATCTAATTTTTCTCGGGTGCGGGTCCATTCGGTAGCTTGCTACCCGGACTCGCGAGCGTCGCCTTGGTCTTGCACTACTTCCTTGGCCGGCGCAGCCCTCCCCCTCCTCTCCCGGAGGGACCCAAAGCAACACCAAATCGGACTACTAACCCCTTGTTTTCTCGAAGTCGGAGGTCGAAACCCTATTATTCTCCAAGTTGGCGTGACCAACAATAGACCGCAGAAGGGAGGATGAAATAATGTTCATCCTTGTCCTTCAGGGTTCCCTGAAATATACAAGACTTGCCAATCTCGAAATGAGTAATCCAGAAGAAACCCTAGCCATGATCTATTCTGAAATAGCATGATTGGAACTGCAAAAGAAACCCTACCTATGCCCAACACCAAACCGCAATAAGATCCTGAGCTCGACTGGAGTGCATTAAGGTAGAGGCACCCAATTCCGATCACTTAAGCCATTTCGGGACTCCATTGACATAGTGTAACATACACATTTATGTAGAAAGATGCAGAATTAGGATTGAAACTCAACAAAAAAAATTCAAATTTAATCACAAAGATTTGCACTTTATACAAAATCTAAAAGCCCAGAAACCACTAGAGCCATTAATCAAATTGTAGAGTAGGTGAGATTTGGTGCCCTCCTTTGCCGAATGCCAATAAATAAGAGTGAGTAAAAGAGAGAAGACATGCCATGGGAAACCAGCTCATGGAGAGTACCCAATGGTGATCGGCCTTACTCGACTTTCAAGGCAAGGCCACCAATGAGAGTTCAATTGAGGTGGAGCAACCCAAAATTGCACACTTCATGATTCAATGCCGATAATGACTGGTGTTTTCAGATTTTGAGTTATCGGTTCCGGGTCGCTTCATGCACCATTTCATGCATTTACCATTTTCATGCACCATGCCATGCATACTCGACTGATTGGAATTTGGTGACCGATCGGAATTGGGTGCCTCTACCTTACTACTTCCCAATCTTCAAATGGTTCTTTAATGAGAAACTCGTACCATGATTCATATCAAATTGCAAAACCCTAACCATGTTTGAAATTAAGCAAAAACTGACCAATCTCCAGATTGGTCACCGAGTCACTTGAATTTGGTAAGGTTGTGCTTTGTGTGTGAATCTAGGAGAGGTGCATGAGAAGTTTTAGCAGTTTTCATTGAGTAATGTTGTGGTGTGGAGGTCCGTATGAGAACCCACTCTTACTCCTTTCTTTACGGTGTGATGTGTACTATGCACGTTGCTTAAAAGTCACATGACTAATGTAGATACGACTCTTAGTGAAAGAGTAAACCTTGTGTATGAGTTATGTCATCCTCCTCATGCCCTGCTTTGATATGAAAGAGTAAATTGCTTTTGAGAGTTGCGTCATCCACTTCATGTGTGGCTTGTTTCACCCCTTGCACTCAAAGGAAGAAAACAAAGGAAGAGGAGCCTGAATAGCTTTCGTTGATAATGATGAGAAATGAAAAGGAAGATATCAAAGAAGCGTGAAGTAATCGACAACAAAACTGATAATGTGGTGAAGTAAATGATTTATAAAGAAAGCATAGGAAACATGTGATGAATCTGCAGTGCTCACACTTTTATGCATAGAGCGCCAAAGAAGCCGTGCTTGAACGATGTAAGCAAAGTAGGAAACCTAAGTGAATGAAGTAGAATGGATCAACACGTCTCAGACGGGTTTTGTTAATAGTTGTCACATATTAGACAATGTTTTCCCCGCTTACAAATCAATGGAATGGGCCAAATCTTCGAACCAGGACCTCGTTATCCTTGCCATCCACTTCGAAAAGGCTTACGACAAGGTGAACTGGACTTTCCTACAAGAGACCATGCGAGAAATGGGCTTCTCAAAAATCCGGATTTGGTGGGTAGCAACGTTCTACGAGGACGTGCAATCTTCGATCTCGGTGAATGGCGAGGTTGGTCAAGAATTCCAAATGGAAAGAAGGATACCGTAGTGATGCCCTATGTCTGCGCACCTCTACTTATGTTAAATGGACTATGTCCAGTGGTGTATTAACACAAGAGATGGTTAACATTGGGAGAAGTGCAAACTAATATAGTAACTATTGCTACGTTAATCAAGAAGTAGAGTTGCGGTCCTATCAGAGATGAGAGCCGCCATGGATGAACGGAGGATGAATGAGGAACGCACAGGCGCGTACTTCCAATACCCCTGCGACTCCTGTGAGTGATATTCTATAAGTGGTCTGTACAGAATAGGAAAAGTTGCAGCAAGACACGACGTCGACGATGAGTACTGCAAGGGAGTTGGTAGGGATTTTTTTGTACAATCCCGGCTTTGTTGTTGTGATGAAGAACGTTGAAGAGAGGATGTTGTGTTCGTAGGTGGAATTGTTCGTTGACTAGGTGGTGATGACTGTGTACTTGTTGCTGCGGATTTAGGCGACGTTCTTCGGTGCCTTGGGAGAGGTCGTTGGTCGATGAGGTCACCTGTTTTGCAGTGGCGATGTTGTGCCGTGTACAGGGAGGCAAGATGAATGGTCTTCGGAGAAGGTGCCATCGCTTTGAGCTTCATCGAGCGGTAAGGACAAAACTGTGAAGGAGAGTTTTGGTCTAGATTCCATAAGGGATGTTAGGGTTTCAGGAGAGAAATCAGTACTAGGATTCGGTAGTAGGTTTAAAGTGTATGCTGTAAGAAGAGGTACAGTACTGGTCTGTTTTATACTTGGAAAGAATGCGAGCGCCAAGTTAAAGGACTTAGTGGTGCCGAATTTTGAGGTTTTAAGGATATGGAGAAGGCTGTCTTATATCTAAGAGGATTTGGCTAGTGTAAAAAGCTAGTGATACCTAGTGTATCTCTATGTTTTTCAAACTTGTGACGAGAGAGGGGTTTGGTAAAAATGTCAGCTGTTTGACTATGGAAACGAGGGACGATGCCCTAGGTGAATGTGAGTGAGATTACTCAAGTACAGTAAGGAAAAACAGTGGCTTGTGAGCTTATGGTTTGGGTCGATGCCCGTGATATATCTAGTAGATCAGTGGTGTTTAACCCCTAATGGACCAAGTGTCAAAAATAGGCTTTTTGAAAGTTTAGTCAGGTTCCTATGGTGTCAATTTTCAACATTCCTCTTTGACATTATTGCCATAGAAAGGCATTACCAAGACCTTAGTATGAAAATATTTTTTTTCCTAAATTGGACATTTGATGAAAAAGTTATTGGATTTTGAATTTCAATGGGGAGAGCGGGTACCTCGGGCACCTCCAAAAACTTTTGCTAGGACACTCTATTCAATGTGAGATTTTCAATACTCGCAAGTAATATTGTTTCCCTTCATATTGTCAAAAAAAAGTTGTTGTCTTTAGTGAAAAATAGCATACCAACCCAAGTCAAACATTTTCACACATTGTCACTCATTGTCAGGCAAGGTACCAAAAAAACTTAATCTTTTCCACTTAAAACCTAGATATCTTTACATCTTTGACTTTTTTATTTTTTCCACAACAATATGTGGTGTAAACCTTCTTATTGACCATTCGGATTATCAGTCTAAAACATATTAATTTCACAAAAAATTAAAGTGTGAATGGGAAAAATTCAAACCTCCACTCCTAGCACAATTGTTTTGAATATGCTACACCTATCCTCTACCTCTAAAAATTGGTGTATAATGAAATAACATCATGCTTAACAAGATGGTAATAGATTTAGACCTTGTATAGTGCAAAAATTTGACATCAAGTGAAGTCAAAGTCTGCTGATCCACTAAACGCAGGGAAGAAAATGAACCATTTGCTTGACTTCAAACACTATAATCTCTCAATCTGTGCGGTCAAAGTGTATGAATTTTTGGAAATATATTACTTAATAAGTCTTAATTGAGATCCTACGGTCAAAACTAGTTTTCAAAGTTTTGGTTTCCTTCTCTGTTCGTTGCACTAGAATCCAACAATTTTGAAGTGTTTTTGGTGTAAAACTGTCACAGTACCTTAGGGGTTAAGCTAAATAGTGTGAGAATGCACAACCCTACGATGAGAGTGAGAAGGTGTGTTGCTGAGAAAGATTTCTTGTAGTGAAGAACAAGAACATTCAGACACAATATGTGGATGGAGAACGACGCTCTGATACCATGTTGAATGGACTATGTGCAGTGGTGTATTAACACAAGAGATGGTTTACAATGAGAGAAGTGCTACCTAATATATTGACTACTCCTACCTAAATCAGGAAGTAAAGCTACGGTCCTATCAAAGATGAGAGCCGCCATGGATGAACGGAGGATGAATGAGGAACGCACAAGCACGTACTTCCAATATCTTATTCATTGCGGATGTGCTTCCTCACGTGTTCAACAACCCTCGCTATGATGTTGAGGGCCTAGTTATGCCAAACAAGAAGTAGCTCACGATTCAATCTCTATTTACCAACAATTCTAGCTTGAACCTCTAGGGCACACCAAAGAACCTCACCAAAGCTTTCAATGTCCTCCAAATCTGTTGAGGGGTACATGCTTCTGCGCCAACTAGAGCAAAAGTGCCGCCATTTGGGCTACTTTCAACCTCAAGACTTGGAGCAAGGGAGAAGTTCTAGGCCTTCGGAGAGTGCCTCAGGGCTTTTCGGGCATGAGTCTTGGGTTCTTGCGTAGGTTCAATATGAACAAGCAAGACAAGAATGCTAAGGTGCTTTTCCAAGTCCAAGGAAGATGAGCATCCAACAAAATAAACTTCTTTTGATAGCAACTAAGATTCTCGTCGCAAACTAGGTCATCTTTGCATCTAATTGATACATTGCTAGTGTTGCAGACTTGGCTTGAAGCGTTCTTGCTAAGGTTTGCACGATGGTTTGCAATTATATCTGGATCGGAATGCTGAGGGCAATCCTTGTGCTAGGGTTGCCCAGGCTTCAGCAACTCTCGGAATATCCTACAGAGGCATTAAGATCCTAGATCCGTATGCTTAAGCATCTGCTCTCTTGGCGAAGATGGTTACAAGGGGGATAGAACCTAGGTCCAAGCCCTAGAAAGTGTTTTTCCAACACAATGTCACCCAGTTAAAGCTTTTGCAAAGGGGGTGTTGGCCTGAAGACAAGGAGTGGCTTCTCAAAGGCTAGAAAGTCTGCGATAAAAGGAGCCCACTTTGGCATGAGATCTGGGTGGTCACATTGGAGGTTTGGCCAAAAATCAAGAAATCCACCCCCTCCATTGAAGAACTCTTTGTTACAACATTTGTTTTAACTCTCACATCCTAGGCGCCTAGGCCCTGAATACTCAAGCCTCTGCAATTTGTGCAACCTCGCCGAGTGGGAGACGCTAGAACATATTTTCCCTCATGCCCCTTCGTCCAAGGAGTATGGGACAAGGTGAACGTTAATTGTATAATTTCAAGTTTTCAACCTTATATCACAGGCTGGTAGAGGCCTTATCAAGTCTTCTTTCTCTTCTCGGAGCTGTTGGTTTGTAGGAGGCGGGGCTAGGTCTCTTGCAAGTATAGAATTGTCCTTCAACGATGGACAAAACCCCCAGGGAAATTCTTTGAATGTGCTGCACATGGTTCATTTGGTGTGAGAAATGCGCATATGATTTGCGCAGTGGTGAATTTCATGTTGGCTTGGCGCTCTTTTGTGCTTGCCAGTTGATCGTTGAAGCCGAGATGGGCACGTGGTAGAAGCTAACAAAATGGATGTCGAGTGCCAAATCTGACAATCAACATGAAAAAGAGGCAATCTTCCGCTCTACTTCGAGCAAGGGAGGAGTTTTTTTTGTTCTCCCTTAAATGAGGTTCATTAGAACCTCGTATCCCATTGCAAGTTTTTTACCTGGGACCTTGCCAACAAGTTCAAGAGTTTCTGTAACCAACACTCCCAACCTCGTCCGTTTTCTACAAACTCACAAGGCTCTTTCCCCTACCTTATCTCTCTGTGGCTCGCAAATCCCGCTGGTGGGTCAAGCTATTACAACGGACGAAGTTCTTGAAAGGATCATAGAAGACCTCCACAATGGCCTTCTACTATACCTCTTTCAATCTCCCCAACCTCACCCCAAATCTCTCTGGGGCCTACTTGACAAATTCAGTCTCATGAAGATCTCAAGGCTTAAAATGATTTCTAGTTACAAAACTCTTAAGGTAGAAGTGCCCCCTTCCCTGTGTCTCAAGATGGCTAGGATCTTTGGTCCCTCAACTCTGCCTTGGTCTCACTCAATGAGCAGCTGGTGTGCGCTCTTTAGAAACCCCTCGTAGTTGTTTCGTCCTCCCAGATTCTCTCTCCGCGGTTAAAGCACCTCCACCCACGGCCTAAAATCTGGGTGGATTGTTCCTAGGAGAATCCTCGCAAACTAGCCCTACAATCATCAATTTGGGAAACCATGCACCACAGGCCCAAAATAAACATCAAACCGCAATCGCCACTATTGCATCTGCCGTAGATGGCATCAATGGTGGGCCTGAAAAAAAAATCCTTCGATACTAGTGGCGCAGCTTGTGCCATGCTGACACCTGGTAGCACATTGTTGCTCCTCCCGCCCATCAAATTTTTGGAGGCACCTACCATAATGTATGATTATCCCGTTTTTGATTCAACTCCCTCCATCTAGCCACTCAAGTCTAGCGTCTCTAGGGCCCGCGGTGCGGGAGCACTACCACCCAGACCCTCCAAACCGGGCAGGTCTGCCGAGATGGGGGCCCGCGGTCGAGATACTCTTAGAGACCATTGTCTTGGCTTCAGATTCCCTGGCCCAAAATCTGAATGCATTGTCCTTCGTGGTAGTTCTCGCTTCTGGCTCTTTCTTTTCTATTGAACCTGATTAGTTTGTGGTTATTGTTTTTCTTTCGTTTAGACTTTCTCTGGGCTTCTCTCCTATGGGGCAGATTGTTCTCTTGGCAAGAACTTTCTCTTGACTTTGGCTTTTCCATTGTGAATCTCCCTCTCCCTCTTTGCTTGTGGATTATGTGCCCCTTTCTTGCCATTTCCACCCCCTGTCGGTTGGACCTCATTGGTTGTTCCGTTGTGTCGCTTTCGCGTCACCATGTCCTTCGCCTCTCTTCAACCTAATTCGGGATTTACATGAACGATGTCAGCGAAGTAGGAAACGTGAGAAATGAAGGCCTCTCCGTCGTCATACTGCTTGCTTTGGTTACGATGTTACCTTTTTGGGATGGGCTTGCAGAGGAGCTGGGCATCGGACTCAGCGCTCCACTCCTGTGAAGTTCATATGTCGTTTTAGCATGCCTCAAAAGTGTGTAGGATTCTGTCGATCAATTTGACGTGAGAGAGTCACATACTTTGATGTACCCAGTTTTGCTTGTAATATTCTTGTAGAGCGACCTTTTCCCATCATAAATCACTTCGTAGAGTGCTGTGGACAACGTGGTAGTTCTTCTTGCCAGAGGAAAAGAAAACTTCGTTTCAGGGTTGACATGTATTCAAAGATATCTCAGTTGTGCCATTTGAGCTGTGTAGAGTTTGTTTGGCTGGTTCACATTCGACAACCATTGGGTCACCGGGAAGGAGTGGAGAGTTATGCGACTTACTTTGAAAGAAAAAAAGATGGATGGCCAGAACTCATGTATTTTCAGTTCTTTCAATGATTTGTGTTGAAACTCTGATGTGAATCTTATCATTACTGTGGTGATTTCAGGAGCCAAAGTTGTGATAATTTGTACATTCAATGTAAGACATATGATCTGCAGATATATTACAAGACAAACTCATGTGAAATTAGTTCAGCTAACATCTTGTAAATTATTGGTGCTTTGACCCATATGCATTGTCGAGGGGAGGAAAAGTTGGGAGTAGAAGATCGGGCTGGTGAGGGCAAATCACCGTATCTCTCCCGGCTTTTCGGTCATTTTCAACCTTTGCACTCTAATGTCTAAGTGGCCGAATGAGCTGAATAGATCACGAAAATATAAGAAGTGGACTAAAGAACAAGATTATTTGTTTAGTCCACTTGTATTTTATTGAACATTTCAGCTATTAAGATATTTGGCCCTGTGTATAAAGGTTTTGTGGACAAAAGTTTTGAATAGTCAGTGGAGTGCGGAATTTGAAAGATGGAGTGCTGAGTTTAGGGTTTAGGGTTACAAGGGCGTCCTTTAGCTTAAACCCTAAACCCTAAGCCCTAATCAAGTGTAGTATCTGTTCTTATCAGTTTAATATCTGATACGAGGGACATCGTCCCTCATGATATTAATCTAATTTTTCTCGGGTGCGGGTCCATTCGGTAGCTTGCTACCCGAACTCGCCAGCGTCGCCTTGGTCTTGCACTACTTCCTTGGCCGGCGCAGCCCTCCCCCTCCTCTGCCGGAGGGAACCTAAGCAACACCAAATCGGACTTTGAATCCTTCTGTTTTCACGAAGTTGAACTTCGAAACCCTTGTTTCCTCCCAGTTAGCGTGACCAACACCAGACTGCAGAAGTGAGGATGAAATAATGTCCATCCTTGTCACCTAGGGATCCAATCTAACCCCAAAGCGGACTTCAAAACCTGAACTTTCTCGACGTTGGACCTCAAAACCTAAACTTTCTCGACGTTGGAATTCGAATCTCTTATTTTCTCCCAATTAGCGTGACCAACACCAGACTGCAAACGAGAGGATGGAATAATGTCCATCCTTCTCCGCAGGGATCCAAACCATCACCGAACTACAAAAGAAAATCTTAAGATAGGATAATTCCTGTACAAAACTGCCCGATCTCCAAGTGGGTAATCCAGATGAAACCCTAGCCATGGTTTATTCCAAAAAGCATGATTGGAATTGCAACAGAAACCCTACCTATGCTTAACCCTTTACCGCCCAGGGATGTTTCTAGAAAAACCAAGATTTTTGTTGCTTTTTTATTTGAACCGGGTTTGATGGAAATACAATGACTAATATTAATATCTAACCTTACAGAATTGAACTTAACCCACAGCCTAAACTTTGGGGAAATTTTGCACAACATCCAATGGTTGATGAAATAGATTATAGTGTTTAAAGTTACCGTATATTGGTAGTGAAAACTGTGGAATTTGGAGGGTGTACTACTTTAACCATCAATAGATTCTTGCAAGAATTTTTTTACTTTGAATTAGAGCGGTTCACATGTGCACTAGGTTGATAGCTCTGCATTGACATATCATATGTGAAGAAAATATATACACACAATTATTGGTGATTTTTTGGCTTTTCTCTACTTGATTGTATACAAAAATGTTCTAACCTTGTACGAATCAAAATGGAAGTTTTGTATGTGAGGAGAGAGATCAACAATCACAAAGCAATGAAGAATGTCTTAATTCATGAAACTGCGACGACTTGTTTGGTGATGAGAATGAAATCTTAGTGAATAGTAACATGAACCAAGAGAGTTCCTATGCATATGGAAGTAAACTTCATTAAAATTTAGTATAGTTCTTCTTTTATAATCTGGTAATTTTTCACTACGGTCATGTAGTAATTGCTGGATTCCTCATGTGGTTTGTGTTCAGTCCTGCAGATGAGGTATTCTCTTTCAAATGTGCATTTTAAGGGTTTAGGGTAAGTGCATGAGAAATCCAGAGCGCGGTACTAGATGTGTCTTCCATCTTTCCTCGTCTGTTATTTCTTGGATTTTTAGCCGAGGAGCCTAACGCTGGTGCTCTTATTTCCATGATTTTGATGGAGTCTAGGGTTTAGAAACTCAAGTGTTGGTCATGTAGTGAACGATGGATTCCTACCTTGAACTTCAGGATATGATGCGTCTGGAAGACAACCATATGCAACTGATACACGCCCAAACTCGGAGATGGGAGGTGCATGGCGCTCATGCAGGGATAGAGTTGCTATAATTTCTGCTTACTCTGACGTGGGTGTTGAGAACAAGGCAACATCCATTGTTGGTACTTATCAAGGTATGTGCCCAGGTGAGGTTTAGCAGGCGTCACTTCTGTGAGTTTGAATGATGGACCGTTGTTATCTGCCTTCTTCGATTATGTTGGTACCTGATTATATACCTGGTTGTGAGTTTTCTGTTGATTATGTATTTGGTTGTGAGTTTTTCTGTTGATTATCACAGGGCTGTGTTCTTACTTGACTCCACGGTTGTCATACTGGACGGACGTCCGGTTCGCCCGTCCGGTAGAGCTCTCGCCCGTCCGATACAATCAACATAGGATTGACTTACCGGCAAGGTAAAAAACAGGTGACATGGCAGCCACGTATGCACTACAGTATTGCCACGCAAGATTTAGACTAAAAAAATGGGTAGTTGGCTATAAAAAATGGTATATTAGGCGCGAGGACGTCTCCGCCCAAAAAAGGTAGGGGCAGAGACATCCCCGCCCCTCCCGCCCAATTTTAAAATTAGGAACTTTGAATGGCCATATCTCACTCAAAAATAGTCCAAATTAAGCTTATGAGATGTTTTTTGGCATCTACAAAAATATAGATGTCAAAACACACCTCAGACACTTCATTTGGGCTATTTTTGAGTGAGTTATGCCCATCCAAACTTTCTGACTCCAACATTAGGCGAGGAAGGGGCGGGGATGTTAGGGGCGGGGATGTTAGGGGCGGGGACGTCTCCACCCCTACCAATTTGGGGGAGAGACGTCCCCGCCCTAGTGCCACGGTGGCGTGACACGTATGAAAGTGGCGTGGCCATCACAATAAAAATTTATTACCTGCAAAAATTATTGGGCGCACTTCAGGCAATATGTACGAACCGTCCGTCTGTCCGGTCCGGACCGTCCGATCACCTCAACCCATCCGTTATGACAACCTTGCTTGACTCTAATGAAAGGGCAGTTCGGAAGCGAGAGCAGCGTCAAAGGCTGAGAGATCTAGCTATATTTGAGCGCATTAATGGGAACATGGCAAGAACGTCTGCAACTCTTGCTGTGAAGAAAGTACGTACGTCGCTCCGATAGTGTGGAAAATTCGTTACATTCTTATACTTGTCTGAAACCTAATGTAGCCGAATGACAGTTTTGCAGGACCATGACCGTTGCAGAATTGCAACCTTCGGATATCCGACCGCAGCCGGTATTATGGGAGACTCTACAGTACTTGATGCGGATGTTGGATCGAAGTGACTACACATTCGAGTCTGTCCATGCCTTTCTTTTTGACCGGACGCGTGCAGTACGCCAGGAATTGGGCATGCAATGCATTGCCAACAGCCAGGCTATCACCATGTTCGAAGAAATTGTGAGTCGGATCACTTTGACATCCTTCATTCCTTTCATTGCTCTTACATTTGAGGCAGAATTGATGATGTGGACCTAGCTTGCTTTCTATGCAGGTCAGGTTTCACATCATGTCTGAGAGGGAGCTGCGAGAAAAGAAAGTAGCAACTGTAGATAATCCGAATGCGCAGCTTAATTTTCAGCAGCTCTCTAAGTCCTTACTTACTTTGCTCAACTTGTACAGTGCTGTTGATGCCAGCTCTGGGTGGCTGAATGAAGCGGAGTTTCACGGTTACTATGTGTTGCTGAACTTGGGGGCCAGAGATCAGTTCAATGTCGGTGTCTTTTAACAGTCTCTGAGCCTGGGGTTTCAAGCCTTTCAGGTGTGCATGATTTCTGTTCTGGTGATAGAATTTGCACAGCCAAGTCACTTGCTTGGAGATCTGACGTGATGATCATATTGTTTGCAGGCAGAACCGCTGTCATTATGGTTCCGCAGGCTTCGACCATCCGTGGTGCAAACTTCAGACGTCACATACGCTCGGAGAGTGTTGAGGTAACTGAGTTATTTGTGAAGTCACCCAAAGTTTGAATAAGATACCCCTCGTTTGATTCATAGTACTACTCTTTTCTCACTCTAAATAGCTATTAGATCAATGGAAGAGCTTGGTGGTGAATACTTATCAAGTTTGAAGAGTTTGGTGGTCTCTAAACTCAAGTTAGAAGTAGTTTTAGCCACCTTTGATAAGGAAGAAGAAGTGGCCATGAATCTTAGCCACCCTCTTCTTCTTTGAGATTAATCAAGAGCTATTCGGGGCTGATCAAAAATGAGAAAAGAGGTCTAAAATCATGGTATCCCGCCACACCTCACAGATAACCTCAATAACTCATCTTGGAAGTCTTAGTTCTAGTTGATGTCTGTTTTGGTAGAGCTTTTTGCTCATTTTTCGGGGCCTGGTTGGATGACAGGTGTTACAGGAGCGACAACTACAAAGGGTTCTTTGACTTGGCACGGAAAGCCTCCTACCTCCAGGGTTGCTTAATGGAGCTCTACTTTAATCAGATGCGTAGCGTGGCATTGGAGGCCATTAATTTCTGAGGGTACAGAATGCACCCCCACCCAGTGGCAGATGTGGCCAATGTCATTCTCATGAGGGAAGGCGATGCGGAAGAGCTCTGTCAAGCTCATGGATTAACAACCAGCTTCGACAAGGATCACAACATGTCTCTGATTTCCAAGCAGGCCTCGTTTAATCCATCCACTCAGGCATTCAGGCGCCAATGCTCCCTGATTACCAGAAAAAGGGCTCCGACACTGTTCCAAGAAATCGCCGGAGAAAGGTCTGAGAGGTAATTCTCCCGAGCTCCCTCAGAGTTTGTACAGTACCCTTCAATAAGTATACGTACTTTTTCTTATGTACAGTACTTTTCTATTTTTGCTGCCAACTTTGACATCCTCCCTAGGGCTGATATTTTTGTAATTTACCGTGAAATTTCCCGCACAAGATCATCTCTATGTTTGTAATTTCAAGGCTACGTGAGAAATACAAAAAAAAATTATTCCAAATTGTTTCTCATAGTTACACATGTTGGGAGATTTGGAATATCTTTTTTTGTATTCATCTTCTGGCCTTGAAATTTGGCATGCATGTTGTCAACATAGAGGTAAACTTGTGTCAACACTTTCATGGTAAATTAACAAAAAATTAATCCTAGGGGGGTGCCGAGTTGGCCATAGTGAAATGGTTCCCCTAATTGTTTCTCACAACTACACATGTTTGTATCTTTTTTATTTTTTTCTTTTCTTTGGTGGATTTTCTAGACTTGAAAGTAAACACACATTCAATCAATATAGTGATGGTCTATTGTCCAAAATCTCATGGGCAAAAATAAAAATTTCAATCCTAGGGAGGGTGTCAAAATTACCAGGAGTGAAATGTTTCTCACAACTACACATGTTGGTAGATTTCAAGAATCTTTTGTTATGTAGGTATTTTGGCCTTCAAATTTGGCACACATGTAATAAACATAGAGATGGTTTCATGTCAAAAATTATATGGACAAAAAATATAAATTCAATCCTTGGAAGTGTGTCAAAGTTGGCAGGAGTGGAATTTTTCTCACAACTACACATGTTGGTAGATTTCGAATATTTTGTTTTGTCGTGTGAATATTTTGGACTTGAAATTTTTCTCACATGTAATCAACATAGATATGATCTCATCTCAAAAATCCCATGGACAAGAATTGTTTTTTCAATCTTTGGGAGGGTATCAAAGTTGGTAGTTGTGAAACTTTTCTCGTAGCTACACATGTTGGTAGATTTTGAATATCTTTTTTTGTATCCATCTTCGGCACACATGTTGTCAACATAGAGATAATCTTGTGCCCAATATTTCATGGTAATTTAACAATTTATCAGCCCTCAAGAGGGTGTCAAAGTTGGTAGAAAACGAAATGTACTATACACAAGTCGAAGTCCATATTCTTATTGATGGGTACTGTACATAATTTAATCCAGGGAAAGTGCATATCATTGTAGAGCCTGCTGATTCCTAGTATTCAACTTGCTCTAGAGTGTTACGGCTGGAATTTGATAGAGAACTACATTGGATGCTGAAAAAAGGCATTGTTGGGATAGTATATTTTTCTTCAAAAAATATCTCGCTGCTGAGGACGTGTGCTAACAGAAAGCAATTATAGTGTTGTATGCAAAGATCATGTAAGCTGATGGCAATTGCTATTATTCGTACTGGCACAATCCCAGAAGCCATCAACTCTAATGTAATTGATGGCTGCACACAATCAATCTGGTTGTACAGTACATGTATGTGAATTCTCTCAGACCACTGCTGTTCTACACATGTGACTCAGTAGACTGGAAATGATAACTAGTACCACCCACACAAACTCACACCCATCACGTTCCATACGTTGAGGTGATTTTTTCACTGAGAAAAATCACATTTATAATACTTACACATAATATTTTAAAAATATTTTAAGTCATAGCATTTCTAAGACATGACATCAATTATAAACTTTTATGTAGTCAGGCTGTGAAACTGTGGCACAGAGCTTCACAATCATTCCAGCATTCCTGTAAAACCTCCGAAACATTTGAATACCGCAAGCACAACTGCTCTAAGTTACAACGTTGCTTCATCACCTCCATGACTCGTGATATCTCTTGCTCCCTTCCTCGTCCCTGACACGCCACCCGCATGTCAACCAGCACAGGCATAAAAAATGCTATTACATAGAATAACTAAGCTTCTAAACAAATTGTAAAGTGAGGCAAAGATACCAAGACTTGATAATAGCTCTAGAATCTACAATCAGCTCAAAGAGCAAAAAGGCAGCAAAGATTTATGGTACAAAAGGACCTCCAGTTCTTCGGTCCCAAAGGTGGCTAAAACTAGTTCGAACTTGAGTTAAAGAGACCACCAAGCTCTTCCATTAAGAGTAAGGAAAGAGTAGTATTCAATTCAAAAGAGGGAGTATCTTATTGAAACTTTGGGTGACTCCAGAAACAACTATAATGCAAAAAGTAATACTCACCATGAGTTCCAGGCACCTCATGAGTTCCGCATATGCAAGGGGCCAGCCCGGAGCAATCTGTCAGGGATTTATCCAATATTAGCAGATTAGAGCCATGAAAGCAAGTGTCAACACTAGAGGCCAACAATGGTACCAGTTTCACTAAAAAAAAGCAGATCTAGTATCTCATCTTCAGTTTTTGTGGTGAGAACTTATTACATAAAAGATCCAAGGAATCAAGGTAGGAGACGAATTACAACACAAGTGTTATAAAATTTAAAGGACAGATTCTTCAGAAAGTTGGGGTACCTCAATAGCTCGTAGCAGGAACCTCTCTCCATCTTCCAGAGTGCACTTGCGACCTGCACGTCCACCCAATTGCCCTGCTGGAGCACTCTTCATGCAACAAACACCTGCCTGATCAAACACACAACTCCCTAGTTTTAATTGTAGGCTTCATCTCCCCCCCCCCCGGGGGGAAATTCTAGATTTCCATAGATTTCACAGGAGAGAAAGGCAGCTGATAGTCATCAAAGTATGTCATGCAATCTCTTTCTTCACTCTCAACTTTGACTTGACTTTAGAGGCCACCATGCTCTTCCATTGACCTGATGGATAAGACCATCACGCTCCTCTAATGATCCGACGTTTATATAAAGCAAGGAAAGTGTACTAGGGGGGGAAACAAACGACTCTATTCCCGAAAGTCAGGTGAGTGGTATAAGAACCTGGAATGTAGTCCAATAACAATTTGGGCGTAATCCAGCTCGCCTCAACAACATGCTCAAGGCATTACTCCATTCTCCATCTGCAGTAACTCCCCACTTAAATGCGCCTCTCTTCTCTTGCAAACAACAGTAGAAAAAGTTTTAAAAAAACATATCAAACCTTGCATAAACCGGAGAGCAGAAGTCCGGAGGCGCCAAGCGATCAGGTCTCGAGGTGAAGCCCGGGTGCTGAAACTAGAATATTGATCTATAGTTAATCCTGTCATGGTGTTTTGTTGCCAGCCGCCAAGTTGTGCCTTGCTCTCCTCTGTCTCCAGCTGCACCTCCTCCTCAGCACTTGTGGTTTCATCCATCTGGAGATCTTCCATTGAGTGCCACCCGCTCCACATCAGCTCTGCACTCCTGGAAACAATTACACTTCTTACAAACCATGGTTGTAAGCTCCAAAAGTTATGAAAATATAGAGTTATTTGAAATGCCATCCAAAGTAAGGCACTCCCTCGTTTTCCACTGATATCAGATAATAAATAGTTCTCGGTTCATGAGACGAGAAAGGTGGCTTAGTATCTCATGCAAGCTCTCTCTTTTTTCACTCTAAACGACGACAGAAACTACTTTTGAGACCACCGAGCTCTTCTATTAATCTCATAACTATTCAAAGTGAGAAGAGAGTAGTACGATAAATCAAAAGAGGGTATCTTATGGAAACTTTGGTGACTTGATGCATAGCCCCAGATAGCTACTCTCTAGTTAAATACATGATCAGTTTGGAAGTAACATGGAGACGAGTGCTGAGAACTTATTTTCACCTAGCATCAGATGTTGGATCCCCCAGATTGAAAACGAGAAATTGCGCCGGAGTTAAGGAGGTGTTTGGTGCAATAGTATATCCCAGCAATGGGTGCAACAAGGCCATATCTCCACACTCCAGCCTCAACTGCATCACACCGGACCATCATCACTTCAGGTCCTAAGCACATCCAAAGATTAAGGTAGAAGTACCTTCATTAGTTACAGTTTCAAATTGGCCACCTGATCATTATTATCCTCCCAAATCAGCAACCCCAACACCCCAAGTAACAATATGCAACAATGGATAGGTCTATTACACAAATCTAGAACCCAGACTTTAAAAATTGTGTAGGATATAGCCTACTTGTTGGAAAAACGTGTCGAAACCGTACCTCCATGGGAACTGCAGTTGGCAGGTCACAAGGCTGCGGAAATGATTTATCTGAAGTGGTAGGATTTGCAATTCTGTCATGTGTGATCCAATGGCTTCTTGGGAACACTGCTACTCCTCCGCAGAGCGTCTTCGCATTCCTATCTGCCCTGCACCCAACCTTCATCATATCAATCATCATCCCCACAGGAATCAAGCTCATCTTGGAGATGCAGAGCTAAGGACAGGTTTGACGAACCTGATAGAGATATGATTAGGGTTGAGTTGCAGGGAGGCATCTGCAATTCTTCACACTCCAGGCCGGCAATCTGATGACACATTTGTTAGATTGTTTGTCCCAAATTGCATCAGTCAAAGAGAGATTCATCAAGTTATGCTAAAGTCCGGATGTGAAATGCTCCTTGGCTAATTCAGACAACAGCTGAGGTTTGGGATTTAGGCTTAGGAATTTGAAGGATGCAAGTGTTATGTAGTTTGCCACAAATTGCATCAACCAAAGTGAGTTGATATGCCCAAGGATGTGAAATTCGCCTTGATCTTCCATCAGAGAGCTGAGGTTTAGGGCTCAGGGTTTCTAATTCAGAAGACAACTGTGGTTCAGAGTTTAGTATTTGACACAGATTGTGGTCTAGTATGTGGCAAGTACGCGTACGTGACAACAACTAACCTCCCATTTGCGACCATAAACCCTAAACTCACCTGCCAGGAATCGTGCCAGTAGGGCTCAGGCGAAGAGACTGCATCGGTGCACCGATGTCCAGGCGCGTGCACCCATCGTCGCTGCGACACAACCTCAACGGGATCCACCAGAAACGACTCCAACACCTTCTCCTGCTCTCTCCCCACCACCACTCCAACCTCCTCCTCCTTGCTCCACATCTGAGGGAAAACAGCAAACCCATCCTCGAAGATCTGCTTCCTCGCCCTCTCCGCAGAAAACCCTAAACATGCCCAACAGGATACGATTCAGAAAATGTGCAAGCATTCCGTTTCAGGGTGTAAGGTTTCACTCGCTGAACATGCCCAACAACAAATGCACCAGATAAATTCATAGAGTTAGGGTTTAGGATCTCACTTACCCAATTGGCTAGAGCTGCTTGAACATATGACTACTGACCTTACCCTCACCTCCAAGCTCCTCAGCTTCTGATCTGTCGATTGCATCCGTGATCTGGAATGCGTGCCTCCAGTAAACGGGATCACGGCAGCACTGCCACAGAGATGCGTGTAGACGTTCGTCATCTGGGAGGACAGATGAGCGACCACACAGCTTGAGGGTCAGGTGACAAAGATTTGTTGCATGCACCTGGTGTGAGTTGATAGTCATTTGAGGGAGAAAGGAAATGCTTTCATTGCAGGCCATCTGAGCCAGAATGCCAACATCTTGTTCATGACGTAATCTTCATGTCTAACCCTAAACCCTAAACCCTAAACCCCTGCACTCTGGGGGGAGGGCGTTTCTTTTGGCTTAATCTTCATGCACTAGGAAATGGATCGTTCCGTGATCGAAACTTGGAATCCTAGCTCATAAACGGAATTATTAGAAATCTGATTTTATTTACAACAGGTTTTCTCACCCCAAATCCTAAACCCTAAACCCCGTTAATACATACTAGATCATATGATGCCGGTCCAGACTAGACTGTTCTTTGTCCAGGTTGCCGGCTCGTTGAGTGATATTAATATTACTAGCAATCTTGTCACAAACCTGACTCTCTTGCAGCAACTTCTGAATTCAAGATACAGCAATTGAGTTACACTTTACTAAGCACCTACTGTATGAATTGGCCCACTCTAGAACCTTAGGGCGTCAGAGTAATTACACCACATAATATTTCTGCGATTGGCGCTTGCATGCATGGTTAACCCTTTCTCACCTATAATTGAAAGGGTGGGAGCAGGCAGCAGGCTGTTACATGGAAATGTTGGACGAATGGTTCTATTAAAGGATGACATCACTCATCTAGTTCTGACATACTTTATTCTGAATGGATGTCATGCCGGGTGACAAATTGGTTTGATGGATGCAATTGCAATACCAACTGGCTGTTGTAGAGAGCAAATATTTGTTCTAGACCCAACCTGCCTGTTATAATGAGATTGATGTAGTATCAGGTGCTTTTGTAAGGAGAGCCAATTGTACAGCCAAACCAAACGGTATCACAGTGCAGAGGCCTACTTCCTCACGTTTCTTGCTTCGCTGACATCGTTAAAGCACGGCTTCTCTGGCGTTCTGTGCATAAAAAGAGTTGGCACCGCAGGTTCCTCACCCCATTCCTATACTTCCTATATCAATCACTTCACCACATTATCAATTCAGTTGTCGATTGCATCACGCTTCTTTGTCGTTTTCCTTTTCATTTCTCAACAACATCAACGAAAGCGGTTCAGGCTCCTCTCCCTTCGATTTCTTTCTTCCAGTGTAAGGGGTGTAAAGGGCCACACATGAAGAGGATGACATAACTCTCGAAAGGGGTTTACTCTTTCACATCAAAGCAAAGCATGAGGAAGATGACATAACTCAGACACGAGGTTTACCTTTTCACTAAGAGTGTATCTACATTAGTCATGTGTCTTATAAGCAACGTGCATAGTACACATCATACAGTAAAGAAGGCAGTACAAGTGCGTTTTCATACAGACCTCCACACAACATTACTGAATAAAAACTGCTAAAACTACTCATGCACCTCTACTAGATTCAAACACAAAACACACCCTTACCAGATTCAAGTGACTCGGTGGAAGACCACACCCTTCCCAGATTCAAGTGACTCGGTCGAAGACCACACCCTTCCCAGATTCAAGTCACTCGGTGGAGGACCGATTTGGAGATTGGCCAGTTTTTGCTAAGTTTCAAACATGGTTAGGGTTTCGCGATTTGGTATAAATCATGGTTCTCATTAAGGAACCATTAGAAAACTGGGCAATAGTAATGCGCTCCGGTGGAGCTTAGGATCTTATTGCGGTTTCCTGTTAAGCATAGGTAGGGTTTCTTCCGCGCTTCCAATCATGGTTTTTTCAGTATAGATCATGGCTAGGGTTTCTTCTGGATTACCCGTTTGGAGACTGGCCAGTTTTGTACAGTTCCACGAACCCTGAGGGACAAGGATGGACATTATTTCATCATCTCTTCTGCAGTCTGGTGTTGGTCACGCCAACTTGGAGAATAGTAGGGTATCGACCTCCGACTTCGAGAACACGGGGGATTTAATGTCCGATTTGGTGTTGCTTTGGGTCCCTCCGGCAGGGGAGGGGGATTTAAGGTCCGATTTGGTGTCGCCTTGGGACCCTCCGGCAAAGGAGGGGGAGGGCTGCGCCGGCCAAGGAAGTAGTGCAAGACCAAGGCGACGCTCGCGAGTCCGGGTAGCAAGCTACCAAGTGGACCCGCACCCGAGAAAAATTAGATTAATATCATGAGGGACGATGTCCCTCGTATCAGATATTAAACTGATAAGAACAGATACTGCACTTGATCTTAGCCAAAAGGCCGAGAAAGGTATGCCTCTCCTCTCTCACCCGCCCGCTCTCTCACCCTCCGCTCCCAACTTCGCCACCCCTCCACAATGCTTATGGGTCGAACCACCAACAAGCGTGCCACTCACTCCTGCTTCCTGCACTTTTCAGTGAGAGACTGCTGTCCTGTGCTATTGGGGTCACTCGTTTGACACCCTGCGATATCGAGGTCATACTAAGGCGTTCCAGTTGTGGATTTCACAATTTAGTTGTAATCTTCCTGTAAAAGGTTGTCTGCGATGAATAGGGATGAGCCACAATTATGTATTTCACCTTGTCCTCAACCAGCTCAGAACTTTAGGTATTATACCCAAGTTGTGATACTCCAGGAATACTATTCTGAGTCCCCTGTAATACCATGCTTAGATGTCAAATTTGAATGTCTGCTGGAAACGATTTGTGTGCAAGCACTTTCATGCTTAGATGTCACGTTCGTGCTTAGATGTGTGACTCATGACCTGAGTTTGTGATGAAGGGATCTTCGTAGATAATATGTTCCGTCCTGCTGTTTTTACAAGATGTTAGCTGAACTAATTTCACATGAGTTTGTCTTATGATATATCTGCAGATCATATGTCTTACATTGAATGTACAAATCATCACAAGTTTGGCTCCTGAAATCACCACAGTAATAATAAGATTCACACCAGAGTTTCAACACAAATCATAGAAAGAACTGAAAATACATGAGTTCTGGCCATCCATTTTTTTCTTTCAATGTAAGTCGCATAACTCTCCACTCCTTCCCGGTGACCCAATGGTTGTCGAATGTGAACCAGCCAAAATAATCTATACACAGCTCACATAGCACCACTGAGATATCTTTGAATACATGCAAGACCCTGAAACGAAGTTTTCTTTTCCTCTGGCAAGAAGAACGCAGAGAATTACCACGTTGTCCATAGCACTCTACGAAGTGATTTATGATGAGAAAAGGTCGCTCTACAAGAATATTACAAGCAAAACTGGGTACATCAAAGTATGTGACTCTCTCACGTCAAATTGATCGACAGAATCCTTCACACTTTTGAGGCATGCTAAAACGTCACATGTTCACAGGAGTGGAGCGCTGAGTCCGATGCCCAGCTCCTCTGCAAGCCCATCCCAAAAAGGTAACAACATAGCCAAAGCAAGCAGTATGACGATGGAGGGGCCTACTTTTCTCACGTTTCCTACTTCGCTGACATCGTGCATGTAAATCCCGAATTCGGCTTAACTCTTAAGCACGGGAGCAGCCAGAAAGTGGCTTCTGGGATGACATTTCGAGAATGGTTATTGTTGTAGACGGTTGTTTTTCATCTAATTCTTTCTGGTGGAGAGTTCATTGAATGTGTAAGTATCAAATGATGATGAAACTTGCTTTATTGAATAAATTGTGTTTTATCAAAATAAGTAAAATTTCGTGACATGGATCTCAATGCAGTGAATTTTAGAAACTTCTTGCTCTAGTTCTAAATCTTCATTTGAGTCATTAAAATGTTTCTTTTTTATTTTGATTCCAACTAATGAAATGACTTTCCATTTGAAAATTTGAAAAATACATAATATCGAATAAGTTATTGCAATTGAACTTTGGGCCTATAACCATGGTTGACGGATTTTCAAATTTTTGGCGAACATGGAAGTTTCATGTACTCAACAAGATTTGTCTCTATATTGTAGACCTTTGGTGAAGTTTTCAGGATTTTTTTAGCATTCTTTGTATTTGATAATGAATTCTCTTCACTTTCTCTTCAAAAAATCACAATAAGTTCAAGTTCTCACAAAAAAATAGTGATTTTTGTGACCTAAATGAAACATGTGGTCTCATCTTTGAAAATGAAATAAAAAAAATTCTCACTTATATTTAACGAAAAGTAAGAGCACAAGGTAAGTATGGAAATTGGGATTGATGCCACGGTCATAATCTATGTCTTTTAAGGGTTATAGAGAGATTGAGGACAAGGTGATTTTTCTAGGGACACAACGGAATAGCCTATGAGGCCTAATCGACAAGCGACTGAAAAGGCAAGAAAGTGGCAAAAAATCTAGAGGCAAAGAGAGAGCCAGATTTAAAAAGAAAAAACAACAGTCAAGAGAAAGTTTTTGCCAAGAGAAAGTTTTTGCCAAGAGAATAATGAACTCCTCACGGGAGAAGCCCAGACAAAGTCCAAGCAAAAGAAAAACCAAAACTACAAATTAATCTAGTTCAATAGAAACAAGAATCTTGGGCAAGAGCGGCCATGGACAAGGAAACAATTCAAGCCTAGGCGGGGGGACCGGAAGAGAAGACAACAACATCTAACTGCTCAGAGAGAATCTAGGAAGATGAAACCGCCACGAGGGTTTCTTGGAAAGAGCGCCATGGTCGTTTACAAAGAGAGACCAAGGAATGGTTTGGAGGCCAAAGATCCTAGCCATCTTGAGATGGCGGGGGGCCGCCTCTACTTTTGTGGTTTCGCACGCTGTAATCAGTTTCAGACTGAGATCTACAT
The DNA here is from genome assembly GCA_963971425.1 of Bryoerythrophyllum caledonicum. NCBI lineage: Eukaryota > Viridiplantae > Streptophyta > Bryopsida > Pottiales > Pottiaceae > Bryoerythrophyllum > Bryoerythrophyllum caledonicum. The sequence continues at coordinate 9,952,509 of OZ020525.1, read as the reverse complement.
GAGACTGAATTTGTCAAGTAGGCCCTAGGAAAACTCAGGCCGAGGTTGTGGAGACCGAAAGTGGTCCAACAGAAGGTTGTTGTGGAGGTCTTCCATAATCCTTTCAAGGAATTCGTCCGTGGTAATATCTTGGTGCACTAGTGGGACCTGTGAGCTACAAAGAAGAAGGGTATGGAGTAAGAGTCCATGAGGTGCCAAAAATCTAGGGGCACTAATTGGAGAACCTTGGGAGTCCAAAGAAGGCGGATGAGATTGGAAGTGTTGGTTACAAAATCTCTTGATTTTGTTGGCGAGGTCCTGGAGAAGAAACTTGCAATGGGGTACAAAGTTCCAATGAACCCCGTTTCAACGAGAACAAAAACTCCTCCCTTGCTCCAACTTGAATGGAAAGTTGCCTCTTTTTCACTTTGTTTGTTGATTCGGTATCCAAGTTCGATTTGGTCAGCTTCTGTCATGCGCCGAGCCTGGCCTATCAGTTGAGTGTGAGGCACAAAAGAGCGCCTAACCAACATGAGATTCCCCATTGCACAAATTAAACGTACATTTTTATACGAAAGGAACCATGTGAGGCCATTCAAAGAATCTCCCTGGGGATTTTGTCCACCGTCAAAGGACAATTCTAAACTTGTGGCAGATAAAGCCTCAGCTAGTGTTGCTTGAGAACTTCGGGAAGAGAAGAAAGACCTAATAAGGCCTCCCACTAGCCTGTGATGTGAGGCTGAAGACTTGAAGTTGCACAAATAATGTTCACCTTGTCCTCTTAAGACTCCTTTGATAGTGGGGTAGGAGAAAAAAAGGTGTTTTGGCATCTCCTACTTGGCGAGGTTGCACAATTTGCAGAGGCCCCCGCGCAAGTGTTTGGGGCTTAGACGCAACCTCCATTGCGCCAAAGGTAGGTCACCTTGACACGTGAGCCATATCATTGTAGACACCTTTGTTGGTATACACTTATGCTAGAGCTTCTTGTAAAACCTTTTTTTTATGATGCTCCAAAAAACCGCAGGAGCGCATTTGAAGAATGAAGGGAGGAGTAACCTTTGTCTCGTAAATCGATAATCATATAACCTCACTTAGTGGTGTAGTTGATTTTTTTTTGTTTGTTTGAGGTGAAAAATTGGCTTCCACTTTTTTTTTTTGAGATCCAACGAGAGGTCCTTGATGCACCCATGCCTCATGACAAAAATTTCCCAATGGTGCAGAATTGAGGGGACATAAAGCGGGTTGAAAGAGTGATTCTTTTCTTCCCGGTCCTTGAGCAGAGTACAAGCTTTAGTGAGCTGGGAATCTAGAAGACGAACTTGGCGGAGTCCAAAGGGTATGATCAGACGTTTGGAAGAATCTACCTTAACCCCTACAGGACCAAGCCAATTTTTCCTAAAAACATTCCAAAACTGCCATTTTCAGCACATTCAACACAAAATGATATAAAATCATTGTTTTGAAAATCTAACCGTAGAATCTTGTACTAGACTTGTATGAGAGTGTGTGGTGAAAATTTTGGTAAGTTTGACCACACGGATTGAAAGATATCAGCCTTTGAAGTGCGACATAATCTCTTTTCAGGTCATACTATACACCTTCAACAAACTTCGACCACCTTCAATGGCAACTCTTTGTACTACGGGCCGTGAATTTGTTGTGTTAACTTGAAAAGGATCATGTTAGGCACTTGTGCACCAAATTTTAGAAGTATAAGAGGTGTAGAAGATGTCCTAAAAAATCCTGCAATGCAACTATGTGCCGAGAATCAACAATACACTTTATATTTGCATATATCATATCCTTCTCAAATATTTGAAATTCACAAATCCATACGGTAGATGCAAAGATCTCAATCTCCTTTCCAAGAGGACATTTTCTTTCTTTTAAATGGACAAAAACTCGAATTTCTATTGAGTTTAGAAGTTATCAAAGTTTGGTGACAATATTTGTAATATGTCACACTAAACTGCTGCACTATTTGTATATGTAAGTGAAAATAAATTGTAACTTTTGAACCGTAAGTTGGAATTCTACGAAATTTGTGTCTACGCAAAGCTAATCAAAAGTTGTCCATTCAACAAAAAATCTCAGAAAATAATGCCTAGAATTGAGAACGTGGTACCTTACCCAAACTCAAAATGTCCCCCGAGGGGACATTGGTCCTTTAGGGGTTAAGGTAAATGTAGGGGACGCAAGAACCATCCGGATGGATGTCCTGAACGGGGAAGAATTCTTTCTTGAGGTCCAGATTCGGCTCATCCATTGTCTACTAGTCCTAATTGCCCTCTACAAAATTTGTGTCGAGGCTCTAATGAACCGCACTGCGAACTTGGAGGAGGATGGTGTTAATCGGAGAATTAGTGCCACGGTTTTTATAGGGGGTATGGTAGTAATTTTTGAATTCGGTAGAAGTGGATGAGACTGCTACTAGATGAAGATTTCTAAAGGATGAAGACTGCAACGGATGAGACTATTGATGGATGAAACTATAGTGGATGATATTATTGTTGATGAAGATTGCTGCAGATGAAACTAGACTTAGGATAATGATGGCTGGGATTTGGAGAGAGATGAGGGCGAACACATTTACTTTCTTAGTCTCTCTTGTATCAATGTGTGTGTGGAGGGAGAAGAAGTAGAAGTTTGAGAGGTGAGGTTAGAGATATGAAGCAGCTTAGGAAGTTACAGCGGTATGAAGCTACACCGATTTGTGAATATAGTGAAGACCAGACTATTTGAAATTTCCTACACTAATTGAAAATTTACATGCAATTGTTGACTGACACACACTTGCTTGAGAACAAATACCCAATCAGAACTTGGCATGCACATGCTTTGATGGAAATTAGTGTGAGTGATCTACATCAATAATCCCTCTACACTATATTCAGTGTTTAGTGTAGTAGAAGTCGAGGCTGGATTATGGCCAGTTTGGTGAAGTAAAATGCCCACGTTTGAAACCTTACATGTGTAGTGGAGAAGTAGCAATTGTTTGTATGTGAAATCTTGGTTGTTTGGTGTTGTTTTGGGCGGTGGAAGTTTAGGATTGTATAGATTAAGATCACGTTACACTAGATCGATTTAGATCTAGACAATGTCCAAAACTATTAATCTTTTGAGTATATTTAGGATTTTTAGGATTGAGGATGGTGTGAATTGAGTTGTATAACATTGGAGGGCAGAAGTCCACCAAGGTTACTCACTTTTGGGCAAAAAAACATACTCCGTAGTATATTTGTTTTGGAATCCTTTGTAAATTGTTGTTGAATGTCAACGGTCCATTGAAAAAGTTTGAAGAAATCGTGGCCAATAAAATGTTAGAGGAACAAAAGATATCTTGGACAATGTGCTAATTTTTTGGACTTTGTGTTTATCATTTAATAAGTGGCGCAACTCAAAACCGAGATAGAGTATATTATATTCTATTCACATTGAACTATACCATCTATAGTGCAGAGTATTTATATTGAATCAGGGCACTATAAACTAGGTTTCAAAGAAAATGATGGAAAAGTTAAGATTTTTTAAGAACATTTTGTGTGTCAAGATAGAATTTTGTATGGTGTAGAAGGTTGGAGAAATATTGGAGCAATATTGGAGCAAAAACCAACAATAATCACTAATTTAGGAGTCGTGGAAAATAACATGTTTTTTATCAATAAAAATCAATTTAATTTTTGATCTCGAATTTTCAATCAAAATGTATGAACACATTATAGTATGAAGATGTCCCAAATATTTCAAAGTATCTTACCTCATGAACCTCTCAAATGAAGTATATTTGTCCGATTTGAGATACCTGTGACAAGTATGTAGTAATGACAAATATACTTCTCCTAATCAACCTATAAAGTAAAATTCTAAAAATTTAAGAGTCTGGTAATGTTGACAAAGTCACCATTCACATTCCATCAAAGCCACGTTGGCACTAGACAACAAAAGAACGCTTGTGACTATGGCCCCAAATCCTTTGTAAAAGGTTTTTCATGCTAGCCAAGTTGACTATCACCCCGGAGACCCACTAAAGCACGCTCAATCTACTTAAAATAGTGATAGAAATCCCTAGTAACAAAATTTCTAAACGGCCCAAGTATTGGACCTGACCTTTATCCATCCAAAGCCTCAAAATTGATTGTGTCCGATTGAAACAACGCGAGGTTTATAAAAATATATATTTAACACATGGGCTTTAGATGCGCCCTTCTAGTCAACAATCTTATGTCACGTAAATTGCCCCACACGCCTTTGTCTTGATCCCATACGTCAATAAACCTAAAAGTATTTTTTTCCGCCTATCTTCCCTTGCCAAATGCTCACCTTCCCTCCGACTTGAAAAAGCACCTTAACATTCTTGTCTTGCTGGTTCATGTTGAATCCAAGCCAAAACCCAAGACTCACAACCAAAGAGCCTTCAGGCACCCAACGGAGGCCCTTGTCTTCTCCCTAGCTCCAAGTCTCGAGGTTGAGAGAAGTCCAAATGGCGGCACTTTTGCTCTAGGGCATAAGTATGCTAGGGGGGGTACAAAACGGGCAAAAATAATATACTCCACAGTATGTTAGTTTTAAAGCCCTTTGTTAAATTGTTGTTGAATGCCAACCGTCCATTTTTTAGGTGGGGAGAAATCATGGCCAACAAAATGTTAGGTGAGCTGAAAATCTCTTGAACAAAGTGCTGATTTTTTCGGACTTTGTGTTGTCATAACACATGTTGCTCAATAAGTGGCCGAACCCTTTCCCGAGATGAAAATATTGCATACTACAGTCTGAAAATATACTAGAAACTACGCAGTATATTAATTTTTTCAAGGCTAGGTTTTCAATTGAAACTAGATTTTGAAGAAAATGATGGAAAATAATTATATTTTTGAAAACACTTTATATTTTAAGATAGATTATTGTATGCTAAAGAAGGTTCGATAAGAATTTGGAGCAAAAATCAATATTTAACCTCCATTTTAAGTATTTTTGACAATAAACCCATTTTTTGCTATTACAAGTAAATTTAAGTCTCTGATCATAATTTTTCATTTGGAATGACTAAAAAGAACATATTGTGCATGTAATCTGAAAGTTTTGTAGAATTGTGAACTTCTAATCTCGCACAAGAAGTATATTTGTATACTTCTTAAAACTGTGACAAATATATAGTAATTACAAATATACTTCTTCTCATTGAACTGTAGAGGGTTTTGGTGAAAATTTATGATATGTGTGATGGCATGGAAGTGAGGATTCTCATTTTGGAGACCAACATCTGAAATCAAAAGCAAATTGGGCATGTGACGCGAAAGAGCAGTTGTGACATGGCAAAAAACGGTTTGTGACACTATATTCGTACCACCTTAGTCGACTATCACCCTCTAGTTGACGAAGGAGCATGTATCCCACAAAAGAATTGGAGGACATTGAAAGCTCTGTCGAGGATTTCTATTGTGCCCTCAAGTTACAAGTAGGAATTGTCAACAAACAGAGATTCCCACATCTGCTTCCCATTTGGCACAACGTGGCCCTCAACACCATAGCAAGGGTTGTTGAGCATGTGAGATAGCACATAAGCAATAAATAAGTAGAGGTACGGTGACACGGGAAATGACTGCCATACCCCTCTTTCCATTTGGAATTCTTGACCGACCTCGCCATTCACCAGGATCGAAGAATGCACGTCCTCGTAGAACATCGCCACCCACCGAATCCAGATTTATGAGAAGCCAATTTCTCGCATGGTCTTTAGCAGGAAATTCCAATTCTCCTTGTCATAAGCCTTCTCAAAGGCGATGGCGAGGATAATGAGGTCCTGGTTTGAAATTCCATCGATTTGTAAGCGGGGAAAACATTATCTATAATGTGACGATTCTTAACAAAAACCCGCCTGAGACGTGTTGATCCATTCTACTTCATTCACTCACGTTTCATACTTTGCTACAACGTTCAAGCACGGCTTCACTAGTGTTCTATGCATATAAAGAGTTGGCACAATAAATTCCTCACCTCTTTCCTATGCTTCCTATATCATTCACTTCACCACATCATCAATTCTGCTGTTGATTGCTTCACGCTTCTTTGTCGTTTTCGTTTTCATTTCTCAATATCATCAACGAAAGCGTTTCAGGCTCCTCTTCCTTTGTTTTCTTCCTTCAAGTGTCTGGGGTGTAAAGGGCCACAAATGAAGTGGATGACATAACTCCAAAAAGGGGTTTACTCTTTCACATCAAAGCAAAGCATGAGGAGGATGACATAACTCAAACACGAGGTTTAAACTAAGAGTCGTGTCTACATTAGTCATGTGTCTTTTAAGCAACGTGCATTAAACACATCACACCGTAAAAAAGGTAGTACAGGTTACGGACCTCCACACCACAACATTACTGAATGAAAACTGCTAAAACTTCTCATGCACCTCAACTAGATTCACACACAAAACACACCCTTACCAGATTCAAGTGCCTCGGTGGACTGATTTGGAGATTGGCCAGTTTTTACTGAGTTCTAAACGTAATGAATCAAGGAACAGGTTTCTCATTAAGGAACCATTAGAAAACTGGGCAATAGTAATGCGCTCCAGTGGAGCTTAGGATCTTATTGCGGTTTCGTGTTAAGCATAGGTAGGCTCTCTTTCGCAGTTCCAATTATGGTTTTTTCAGTATAGATCATAGCTTCGCAGTTCCAATTATGGTTTTTTTAGTGTAGATCATGGCTAGGGTTTCTTCTGGATTACCCGTTTGGAGACTGGCCAGTTTTGTACAGTTCCACGAACCCTGAGGGACGAGGATGGTGTTGGCCACGCCAACTTGGAGAATAATAGGGTTTCGACCTCCGACTTCGAGAACACGAGGGATTTGAAGTCCAATTTGGTATTGCTTTGGGTCCCTCCGGGAGAGGAGGGGGAGGGCTGCGCCGGCCAAGGAAGTAGTGCAAGACCAAGGCGACGCTCGCGAGTCCGGGTAGCAAGCTACCGAATGGACCCGCACCCGAGAAAAATTAGATTAATATCATGAGGGACGATGTCCCTCGTATCAGATATTAAACTGATAAGAACAGATACTACACTTGATCTTAGCCAAAAGGCCGAGAAAGGTATGCCTCTTCTCTCTCACCCGCCCGCTCTTCTACTCCCAACTTCGCCTCCCCTCCACAATGCTTATGGGTCAAACCACCAACAAGCGTCTCACCCACTCCTGCTTCCTGCACTTTTCAGTGAGAGACTGCTGTCCTGTGCTATTGGGGTGACTCGTTTGACACCCTGCGATATCGAGGTCATACTAAGGCGTTCCAGTTGTGGATTTCACAATTTAGTTGTAATCTTCCTGTAAAAGGTTGTCTGCGATGAATAAGGATGAGTCACAATTATGTATTTCACCTTGTCCTCAACCAGCTCAAAACTTTAGGTATTATACCCAAGTTGTGATACTCCAGGAATACTATTCTGAGTCCCCTGTAATACCATGCTTAGATGTCAAATTTGAATGTCTGCTGGAAACGATTTGTGTGCAAGCACTTTCATGCTTAGATGTCACGTTCGTGCTTAGATGTGTGACTCATGACCTGAGTTTGCGATGAAGGGATTTTCGTACACAATATGTTCCGTCCTGAATCCTTCACACTTTTGAGGCATGCTAAAACGTCATATGAACTTCACAGGAGTGGAGCGCTGAGTCCGATGCCCAGCTCCTCTGCAAGCCCATCCCAAAAAGGTAACAACATAGCCAAAGCAAGCAGTATGACGATGGAGAGGCCTACTTTTCTCACGTTTCCTACTTCGCTAACATCGTGCATGTAAATCCCGAATTCGGCTTAACTCTTAAGCACGGGAGCAGCCAGAAAGTGGCTTCTGGGATGACATTTCGAGAATGGTTATTGTTGTAGACGGTTGTTTTTCATCTAATTCTTTCTGGTGGAGAGTTCATTGAATGTGTAAGTATCAAATGATGATGAAACTTGCTTTATTGAATAAATTGTGTTTTATCAAAATAAGTAAAATTTTGTGACATGGATCTCAATGCAGTGAATTTTAGAAACTTCTTGCTCTAGTTCTAAATCTTCATTTGAGTCATTAAAATGTTTCTTTTTTATTTTGATTCCAACTAATGAAATGACTTTCCATTTGAAAATTTGAAAAATACGTAATATTGAATAAGTTATTGCAATTGAACTTTGGGCCTATAACCATGGTTGAAGGATTTTCAAATTTTTGCTGAACATGGAAGTTTCATGTGCTCAACAAGATTTGTCTCTATATTGTAGACCTTTGGTGAAGTTTTGAGGATTTTTTTAGCATTCTTTGTATTTGATAATGAATTCTCTTCACTTTCTCTTTAAAAAATTCACAATAATTTCAAGTTCTCACCAAAAAATTGTGATTTTTGTGTCCTAGATGAAACATGTGGGCTCATCTTTGAAAATGAAATAAAAAATTTCCCACTTATATCTAATGAAAGAGTTAGAGCACATAGTAGTATGGAAATTGGGATTGATGCCACGGTCATAGCCTATGTCTTTTAAGGGTTAAAGAGAGGCAGAGGACGAGGTGATGTGAAAGGGACACAATGGAATAGCCCATGAGGCCCAACCGACAAGCGGCAGAAAAGACAAGAAAGTGGCACAAAATCAAGAGGCAAAGAGAGAGAGATTGTTGAAACACTCGACAGAAACCAAATGTACAGAAGAATTCATCCTCCAATAGCTCAGTAGATAGATAGGAACAATACTAGTCAACTAGATTTCTACCCATATTTAGTATTATTCACTGTGTACTTGGAGCGAGCTTTGTTTTGAGCTCTCTCTCTTAATCTATCAACTTCGATGGTATCACTCATTGATTTCTCAACATGGTATCACAGCGCGTTCGCCTCTAACCATTTTTTTCTCTTTAGTAGCATTCTCTAGTTTGATGGAGTTAGTCCTCACAAATCGTCATGCCCCTAAAGTAACTAGGCTTCAGGGTGCAGAGAACTATGCCATATGGGCATATAAGACTAGCACTATCTTGAGAGGTCATAAGCTATGGCAGGTAGTTGATCCACGCTTACCTAGAAGTGCGCAACCTTTTTCTTTTAATACAGGACATTCGTCCGCTACATCTGTCACCACAACAGCTCCTACGCAAGGGACGTTATTGGTTTCCTCCGACTCCAGTAGCAACAACGTTGACCTAGCAGAACAGAGAGACAAGGCAGTTGCAATTATTGTCGCCTCAGTGAAGGAGCACATCTTGCTTCATATCATGAACATGAGAGATCCTAGGGGTTGTGTGGACTAGGTTACGTACATTGTTTGAGGAAGGTTCAACCAACAGGAGAATGAATCTTAGACAACAACTTTGGAGCTTGAGAATGACAGAAAAGATAAAACTTGTCGATCATCTTAGAAACGTCAACTCTATACTTGCACAACTTGCTAACATCAATGTTTCAGTGCGAGATAACGAAGTCGTGGACAGAGTACTCACAAGTCTTCCTCCTTCATGGTCATTTTTTAGACAGCTAGTTGCCGCCTCTGCTGCAGCCAAGAACGAGCAACTCACACATCCAAAGCTTGAATCCATGCTTCTCCTTGAGGACGGTACCCGCACACGACAGAAGGAACGAGATGATCACGAGGAGGCACTCGTCACATAAGAAGCTAACTATTCCGCTTCAAACTTTCGGGGTCGACGTCAAAATCGAGGGTCCAGTTCTCGTGGAGGTCGATGTGGACATGGACGCTCCAAAAAGTCGTCCAAACGTGAAGATAACAAGATGACAAAGACCACTCGTAGCAGCAGTAACCCTCCTAAGGACAGCAACAGCGAAGCCTGCCACGAATGTGGAGCCCTAGATCACTAGGGTCTGGACTGCGCCATCAGAAAGCTTAAGAACCATACAAGGCTCTGGAACTTACAAGGGGGATACAGCCAAGTACCTGGCGACGCAAATCTCAAGCCAACTCGGTGGTAGCAGAAGAAGAAACCTGCGATGATCAAAGCAGTTCCTCTCCTAAATCCATGAGGTATGCATTGCAGAGACTTCCCTTCTTAACTTGCAAGAGGATTGGTACGTAGATTCAGGAGCCACTACTCATGTGACGAGCAATAGAGACCTTTTGATAAATGTACGAAAGGGTAAAAAATCACAAGTCACGACCGCAGGAGGTCATTCCTTATCTGTAGCGGCACAAGGAGCCATAAATCTTCATGGCAATAAAATCATATCTCACGTTCTCTATGTACCGGGTATACGTAAGAATTTATTATCTGTTGGCAAGCTTGCCGACGAGGAACTCCTCACTCTTTTTGGACCTCGAAATTCTTGGATAATTGCCAAGGGCAACACAAATCAGGTTCTCTTTACAAGGACTCGCAATAGTGCCACCAGTCTCTATCGACTAACTTCCTCGCTAGCAGAACCTCAAGCCGAGCTTCCACCTGCTCTTAACCTAGCTGATTCTACTTCCCGAGACCAAACGGATTTATGGCACTCACGTATGGCACATCTAAATTTTCAGTCACTTTATCAATTCTCTCATCAACACATGGCAACAGGGATACCACCTCTTCAGAAGGCACACACCATGTGCGAGTCCTGCGTGCTCGGCAAACATCATATCCACCCAATACCAAAACTTAGTCTCACCAATACCACCCGACCTTTGGAGATGATACATTCAGACTTATGTGGACGGTTTCCTTATAAGTCACTCATGGCCAACATGTACATACTTACGTTCATCGACGACTATTCTCGCAGGACCTGGATCTATTTTCTACACTCTAAAAACAAAACATTTTCAGCCTTTCAAGAATTTAGAAGAATGACAGAGAAAGAGACTACACTATCATTATCCTGCCTTAGGAGAGATAGGGGCAGAGAATTCATGTCAACTAAATTCAATCTTTTCTGCAAACGAAATGGTATACAAAGATAACTTACAGAAGTCCACACGCCACAACAGAATGGGATTGCAGAGCGCAAAAATAGACATTTGTGCAAAACAATGAGAACTTTATTATTTAGTGCAAACTTGCCGGTCTACTTATGGGAAGAAGCAGCAAGAACGGCAAACTACGTTGCAAACCGCATGCCACATAGGGCACTAGGGTACTATTACGCCTATTGAAAAATTCACTGGAGGGAAACCTGACTTATCTCACCTCAGGGTTTTTGGGTGTAGGTCTTATGTGTTAGACAAATCCAGTAATAAACTTCAACCCAAATGCTTTCCTTCTCTACTAGTAGGATATGATGACAATTCGAAACCGTACAGGTGCTATGACTATCGGAGGAAGAAAATTCTCATTTCTAGAGACGTGACTTTCAACAAAAAGATGCTTGGAATCCCATCACAGTCAGAACCACCTGCAGCAAGCGACACACTAATCCGTGAGTTTTTACGCCTCAACGAACTCCATTACAAGAAAACCTTACTCTCATCACACTCTCCAGCAGTACATCTTACTGAATCAAACCCTCCTCGCTCTCCTACTTCAGTAACCCACACTGATCTACCTGCCAGGTTTTTTCTTGACAGCGACGATCTCAGTCTTCCAAATTCGGAAGACTCTAAGTTAACTGTCCCTTCATCTTTCCCCTCGGTCACATTAGAAACCGAACCACAAATCTCAGCCAGTAAGTGCCACGTCCTTGATTTTGCCTTACAAGAGCCTCCACACTCCATCACGTCTCCCTGTGTGGACACGCCAAACGTCACATCGCCACCATTAGAGCCTCACAATGCACCTGGTCGTTCCAGCAAGTTCAAGAAGCAAAGCATCAGATTAGAAGATTATGTACTACAAATTAGCCCCGAAAACTTTGATATCTGCATGGCAGATGCAGATCCCTCGTCTCCTGATGACAGCCTAACGTATCAAGAGGCTCTTCATCATCCTCATTGGACAGAAGCTATGATAGAAGAAATGGACTCTATTCATGGAAATTGCACCTGGGATCTAATGGAGCTCTCACCAGGCAAGAAAGCAATAACAACAAAATTGGTATTTAAAACGAAGCCTCCATTACTCGGCCAACGGCCACGCTTGAAAGCTTGGCTTGTCGCCTGTGGCTCTCAACAACAACATGGTGTCGACTTTGACGAGGTCTTTGCTCCCGTCGTTAAATGGTCGACAATTAGGACACTCACAGCTCGTGCGTCACGCCTCGGTGAGACAATTCATCACTGGGACATTAAGACCACCTTTTTGAACGGCATCGTCCAAGACGAAGTGTATATCGAGCAGCCTCCTGGCCTCGCACAGCCTGGACAAGAACATTTAGTGTGTAAGCTAAATAGAGCACTCTATGGACTCAAACAGAGTCCGCAAGTTTGGTATGGCAGGATAAATGACTACCTCATCTCTCAAGGCTTCAACCGCAGCCATTGTGATCATAACCTATATTATAAGGGAAGCGGCCATAAACAAACCATTGCTATCATATATATGGACGACTTGTTTATTACAGGAGGTGATGACTGTAAGCTCAAAGCCAATCTACACGCTGAATTTGATATTACAGACATGGGATCTATCAACAAGTATCTTGGTGCACAATTCATTAAATTACCTCGCGATATCTTCTTAACTCAGCATCAGTACGAGCTGGAAATATTCCGTGACTTTGGCATGGAAGTTGCCGTATTGCTCACGTACCTCTATCTGCTAGAAGACAATTCTTATTAGATATGACATTGCCTTCAGTTGATTCCACTTACTATAGTAAACTCGTAGAAAAATTAATTTTCTTAACTATGACAAGACCCGATTTGGCTTATGCCGTCAGCACTATCTCTCAATTTATGACAGCACCTCAACAGGCTCATCTAGACGCTGCAATGCATATCTTAAGATATGTCAAGAAAACCACTGATTTTGGTCTATTTTACGACAATAAAAATCATACCTCCACCCATGGTTTCACGGATGCCGATTGGGCGGCATGTCCAGAAACAAGGTGATCGACAGGCGGTTACACCTTTCTACTTGCAGGTGCGGCGATTACATGGCAATCGAAACGGCAACCCACAATTGCAAAGTCTTCAACAGAATCGGAGTATGTAAGCTTGTCGCTTGGAACTTTGGAAGTGGTGTGGTTGCGGCGTCTCTTGATGGAAATCGACTTTGATCTACACTCATCTCAACTAGTTCCTCTACGTTATTCAAGCACCCACGTTAAAACTAATCTACAAGATACACCTCCTATTTCAGTGTTCTGTGACAATCAATCGACTATTAAACTAGCCAAAAACCCGATATTTCATGCACGCACGAAGCATGTGGAAGTCCATCATCACTTTATTCGTGAAAGGGTCTCCGGGGGGGAAATTCTATTAGATTACATCTCAATTGACGAACAACCACCTGATATTTTCACTAAGCCCCTTTCCCGATCTAAATTCGAGACTCACAGGGGATCTCTAGGAATTATCAGTCTGACAACACTAAGAGGCGAAGTTTAGATATTCTGTAGCAGCCTCCACACTTTCGAAACCGCGAAATTCAGCTCCCTTAAAACCTTTAACCTGCCGTTATCACTTTGGCCATGAGAAGATCAATCCGCGCAAAAAACCCTTCCGCACGACATACACTTTGAACCTTGATCAAAAACCTAATTTAGACTTACTCATCATAGTCTGAGCTTCTACTGCTCGTCTTTCCCCTAGCAAAATCCCACTACCTTCATGTACGCAACCTCTGACTTCAATAAGACACCGACTCCATTGAAACCCGCATCGATGAAGAAATCCAAGGCGTCACAGAATCCTGCAACAAGAACGACCAAGATCAGCACAATTTTTTCCGGTTATGAATCCTAGAGTTTCTTCAGGGACGAAGATTACCTTGATCACTGCTACACCTGAACTCAAGGTCACCAGCTAACTCACCATTCCTGGCAAACAAACCAGCCAGCTCCGAAATTCCTCCAAAAACTCTCGACAGCAACATACAAATGTATCGCACGCTAAGCCACCATATCTCTACCTGCGACAACACACGAACGTGGTCAGGAATATTTCTCTTGAAAGATCAGACTGCAAATTACAAGCTACTTACCAGGCTTCGCACTCTGGCCATCGTGACACCTCCTACTCGACACTTCTCTTCTCAAAAATTGTAATTAGGTTTCAAGTCTTGAGAGGGGGTGTTGAAACACTCGACAGAAACCAAATGTACAGAAGGATTCATCTTCCAATAGCTGAATAGATAGATAGGAACATTACTAGTCAACTAGATTACTACCCATATTTAGTATTATTCACTATGTACTTGTAGCGAGCTTTGTTCTGAGCTCTCTCTCTCTCTCTCTCTCTCTCTCTCTCTCTCTCTCTCTCTCTCTCTCTCTCTCTCTCTCTCTCTCTTAATCTGTGAACTTCGACAATATCACTTGTTGATTACTCAACAGAGACAAATTCAAAAAGAAAAAACAAAAGTCAAGAGAAAGTTCTTGCCAAGGAAATAATGAACTCCTCATGGAAAAAACCCAGGCAAAGCCCAAGCGAATGAAAAACAAAAACTACAAGTTAATCAAGTTCAATAGAAACAAGAATCTTGGGCGAGAGCCGCCATGGAAGAGGAAACAATTCAAGCCTAGGCCAAGGACCGGAAGAGAAGAAAACAACATCCAGCTCCCGAGAGAGATTCTAGGTAGACGAATGAGCCACGAGGGGTTCTTGGAAAGAGCACGACAACCGTTTACAGAGAAAAACCGAGGGAGGATTGAGGGACCAAAGATCCTAGCCATCTTGAGATGGCGGGGGGCCGCCTCTACTTTTGTGGTTTCGCACGCTGTAATCAGTTTCAGACTGAGATCTACATGAGACTGAATTTGTCAAGTAGGCCCTAGGAAAACTCGGGCCGAGGTTGTGGAGACCGAAAGTGGTCCAACAGAAGGTTGTTGTGGAGGTCTTCCATAATCCTTTCAAGGAATTCGTCCGTGGTAATATCTTGGTGCACTAGTGGGACCTGTGAGCTACAAAGAAGAAGGGTATGGAGTAAGAGTCCATGAGGTGCCAAAAATCTAGGGGCACTAATTGGAGAACCTTGGGAGTCCAAAGAAGGCGGATGAGATTGGAAGTGCTGGTTACAAAAACTCTTGATTTTGTTGGCGAGGTCCTAGAGAAGAAACTTGCAATGGGGTACAAAGTTCCAATGAACCCCGTTTCAACGAGAACAAAAAACTCCTCCCTTGCTCCAACTTGAATGGAAAGTTGCCTCTTTTTCACTTTGTTTGTTGATTCGGTATCCAAGTTCGATTTGGTCAGCTTCTGTCATGCGCCGAGCCTGGCCTATCAGTTGAGTGTGAGGCACAAAAGAGCGCCTAACCAACATGAGATTCCCCATTGCACAAATTAAACGTACATTTTTATACAAAAGGAACCATGTGAGGCCATTCAAAGAATCTCCCTGGGGATTTTGTCCACCGTCAAAGGACAATTCTAAACTTGTGGCAGATAAAGCCTCAGCTATTACTGACTGAGAACTCTGGGAAAATAATGAAGACCTGATAAGGCCTCCCACTAGCCTGTGATGTGAGGCTGAAGACTTGAAGTTGCACAAATAATGTTCACCTTGTTCTAGACTCTTTAGACAAAGGGGCAGGAGAAAGAAAATGTGTTTTGGCATCTTCTACTTGGCAAGGTTGCACAAATTGCAGGGGCCCGAGTATTCGGGGCTTAGACGCAACCTCCATTGCGCCAATGGTAGGTCACCTTGACATGTGAGCCATATCATCGTGGACACCTTTGTTGGTATCCACTTATGCCAGAGCTTGTTGTAAAACCTTTTTTTTATGATGCTCCAAAACACCGCGGGGGCACATTTGAAGAATGAAGGGAGGAGTAACCTTTGTCCCGTAAATCAATATTCATGTAACCTCACTTAGTGGTGTAGTCGATAAAATTTGCTTGTTTGTGGTGATAAATTGGCTTCTACTTCTATTCCATGAAATCCAACGAGAGGTCATGGCAAAGACTTCCCAGTGCTGCAGAATTTGGGGGACATAAAGTGGGTTGAAAGTGTGACTCTTTTCCTCGCGGTCCATGAGTAGAGTACGAGCTTTAGTGAGCCGGAAATCTGGAAGAGGAATTGGGCGGAGTCCAAAGAACAAAATCAGGCGTTTGGAAGAATCCACCTTAGGGTTATGTAGGGGATGCAAGAACCATCCGGAAGGACATCTTGAACGTAGAAGAATTCCTCTTTGAGGTCCAGATCCGACTCATCCATCGTCTACTAGTCTCGCTTGCCCTTTACAATAGTTGTGTTGACGCTCTAAAGGACTGCACCATGTACTTGGAGGAGGATGGTGTTAATTGGAGAATCAGTGCCATGGTTTTTGTAGGGGGTATGGTAGTCATTTTTGAATCTGGTAGAAGTGGATGAGACTGCTACTAGATGAAGATTTCTATAGGGTGAAGAGTGCAATGGATGAGACTATTGATGGATGAAAAATATAGTAGATGAAAGTATTGTTGGATAAAGATTGATGCGGATAAGACTGCTGCAAATGATAACTGGATTTTGGGTTATGATGGCTAGGATTTGGAAGGGGTGGAGGCGACCACCTTTACTTTCTTATTCTCTCTTCTGTCAATGTGTGTGTGTGTGTGTGGGGAGAAGAAGAGGTGTGAAAGGTGAGTTTAGAGATATGAAGCGGGTTAGGAGTCAAGGCCAGATTATGGCCGGTTTGTTGAAGAAAATGCTCACGTTTGAAACGTTACATGTGTAGTGGAGAAGTAGCAATTGTTTGTATGTGAAATCTTGATTTTTTGGACTTTGTGTTTATCATTTAATAGGTGGTGCAACTCAAAACCAAGACAAAGAATATTGTATACTACTGAGGTTGAACTATACCATCTATACTACAGAGTATATATGTTGAATTAGGGCACTAAAAACTAGGTTTCAAAGAAAATGATAGAAATTTTAAGATTTTTAAAGAACATTTTATGTGTCAAGATAGAATTCGAGCATTATTGGAGCAAAAACCAACAATAATCTCTGATTTAGGAGTTGTGAAAAAATAGCATGCTTTTTACCAATAAAAATTAATTGATTTTTTGATCTCAAATTTTCAATCATAATGTATGAACACATTATGGTATGAAGATGTCCCAAAATTTTCAAAGTATTTTACCTCATGAGCCTCTCAAATGAAGTATATTTGTCCGATTTGGGATATGTGTGACAAGTATGTAGTATTGAAAAATATACTTCTCCTAATCGAACTATAAAACAAAATTTAAAAAATCTAAGAGTCTTGTAATCTTGACAAAGTCAGCACTCACATTCCATCATCACAAATCCAAAATCAAAACCAAGTTGGCACTAGACAACAAGAGAGCGCTTGTGACTATGGCCCCAAACCCTTTGTAGAAGGTTTTTCATGCTAGCCTAGTTGACTATCACCGCGTAGACCCACTAAAGCCTGCTTAATCTACTTAAAATAGTGATAAAAAACCCTAGTAACAAAACCCTAAACGGCCCAAGAGCTGGACCTGACCTTTGCCCATCCCAGACCTCATAATTCATTGTGTCCGATTCAAACAACGTGAGGTTCATAAATATATCTATTTAACATATGGCCTTTAGATGAGCCCTCCTAGTCGACAATTGTATGTCACGTAAATTGCGCCACAGACCTTTGTCTCGATCCCATAGGTTTATGAACCTAGAAAGACTTTTTTCCACCCATCTTCTAAAGAGAATGGGTCTAGTATCCTCTCCAAACACGGAATTGTTTGGTCCAAGGATGTAGAGGATAGAACAAATACCCTAGCAAAAAGTTTCTTCTTTATTGGAGGGGATGGATTTCTTGATTTCTGACCAGACCTCCAACTGAGCCATCTAGGGCCTATGCCAAAGTGAGATCCTCTGATTGCAGACATTCCTACAATTGAGAAGCGACTCCTTGCCCTCTGGTCAACATCCGCGTTGCGAAAGCTTTAACTGGTCGACCCTTTGTTGGGGAAACAATTTCTAGGGCTAGGGCCTAGGTTCTATCTCCCTTCGAATCATCTTTGCTAGGACAACAAATGCTTAAGCATACGGATTAAGGATCGTAATGCCTCCATGGGATGTTGGGAGAGTCACCAAAGCCCAAGCTACCCTAGCACAAGGATTGCCCTCCGCCTTCTCACTCCAAACATGATTGCAGACCATCGTGCGCACCTTAGGAAGTACGATTTGAGTCACTAGTGATGTACTACATAGATGCACTAGTTTGCACTAGTTTGCACTAGTAGTGATGTACTACATACAGTATCAAGCAAAACTGAGTCAAACTTTTGAAATTTTTGATTCAATCAACAATGTAAAGAATTTGGTAATAGGTCATCACAAGCTATAAATTGTGTAAGATAATACTTTAAGTAGGCTACATTTTCATGGGAAAAAAAGTATCTTTCACATTAATATGTACAAAAAAATTACATTTAACAGAAACTATGTTCCGTGACTCACTTTTGCATCCTCTATCACAAAAGAATTTAGTATTTTGTCCACTTGCCTTTGCTAGCTAAAAAAGCTTGGATTCGCTTTGGCATGCTCTCATATAACCTTCTACACTCCTCTAGTGTAATGGAAGCCCAACATTCTTCAATACGCTCCCACAATTCTAAAATTCCCATTGGAGCACTTTCATATCGATTGAGACGGTGTTTTAGCCTTGCCCAAAGGTGCTCAATAGGATTTAAATCGGGGGATTGTGCAGGCCATTGAAGAACATTAAGCCCATGTGATTTCAACCATTGGCGGACACTTTTTGCTGTATGTTTGGGATCATTATCATGCTGAAAAATTAGCGGGGAAGGATCAAGATCATAAGCTATAATACTGTACAATAAATCTTTCTGCAAGATTTCCTTGTATTGATGCTGATCCATTCTTCCTTCAACTCTACAACAAATACTAGGACCCTGGAACGTCATGCAACCCCACACCATCACCGAACCACCACCAAACTTTATTGTTTGTTGAAATTGTCTTGAATTAGAAGATTGTCCATCACAAATCCAACACCAACTGCGACCATCTGAGCAAAAACGGTTTACCTTTGTCTCATCAGAGAAGATCACGCGCTCCCAATCACAAATGGTCCAATGTTCATGGCGCCTAGCAAATTCAAGTCGCTCCTTGATGTGTTTCTGGTTCAATTTTGGCTTCTTCTACTTCACTTTTGATCTGAGCCCTGCAGCACGTAACACCCTTTTCACTGTATCAACACTTACAGTAACATGGCATTCTCCACGCACATGTTGAGCAATCTGTGTTGCAGCATCAATGCCTCCTAATGTGGCAGCTTTGATGCATACTCTCTTCTGTGCATCTGTGAGTACTTGTGGTCTACCTCCACAACTAGCTTCAAGATGAGACAATCTCTTCTTTCTAATCCGTGCAACATAACTCTGAGACACCTGCAACTCATTTGCTACATCTCTCGTAGAACTACCAGCTTCCAACTTAACAACAATAGAGTTGTTGAGGTCTCTTCTAGCAGTAGCAGAAAGCTCCTTTAAATGTACCATGATGATAAAACAAGATCAACAAAAAGAGGTAAAGAGC
Organism: Bryoerythrophyllum caledonicum; assembly: GCA_963971425.1. Taxonomy (NCBI): domain Eukaryota; kingdom Viridiplantae; phylum Streptophyta; class Bryopsida; order Pottiales; family Pottiaceae; genus Bryoerythrophyllum; species Bryoerythrophyllum caledonicum. The sequence goes on along the minus strand of OZ020525.1, from coordinate 9,932,999 downwards.
TTCCACTGAAGGACTATGCAATGAGTATAACTATCTAAATCCTGAACCTCCTACTTTGCATTGGATTTTATGATTATAAAGTTCATTGTGTTTAATGTGGAAGAGGCATGCAAAACTGAGTCATGCCACATGTTTGAGTTGCATCATCAAATTTTCATCTAAACTTTGACATTTGGTTTTGTGGATTGATTGCCACATACCACACTTGAAGCAATATCTTGTGACAATAAAGATTAAAAAAATCATGCTTTGTGTTATGTGCAATTCAAGTTCAAAGTTTCATTTATGACAAGTTGACTCAGTTTTGCTCCTCACTGTAGATGCAAAGATGACCTGGTTGGTGATGAGGATCATGGCCGCCATTGAAAAAGGTCAGTTTTGCCAGATGCTCACCTTCCCTTAGACGTGGAAAAATACCTCAGCATTCTTGTCTTTCTGGTTCATATTGAACCCGAGCGGAAACCCAAGACTCATGGCCAAAGTGCCTTCAGGCACCCAACAGAGGCCCTTGTCTTCTCCCTAGCTCCAAGTCTCGAGGTTGAGAGAAGTCCAAATGGCGGCACTTTTGCTTTAGTTGACAAAGGAGCATGAATCCCACAAAAGAATTGGAGGACATTGAAAGCTTTGTCAAGGTTCTCTATTGTGCCCTCAAGTAACAAGTTAGAATCGTCGACAAACTGAGATTCCCTCACTTGCTTCCCGTTTGGCACAACAGGCCCTCAACACCATAGCAAGGGTCGTGGAGAACGTGAGATAGCACATCGGCAATGAATAAGTAGAGGTACGGAGACATAGAGCATCATTGCTGTACCCCTCTTTCCATTTGGTATTCTTGACCGACCTCGCCATTCACCAGGATCAAAGAATATTGCACGTCCATGTAGAAAATCGCCATCCACCGAATCTAGATTTCTGAGCTCATTTCTGGCATGGTCTCCTACACGAAGGTCCAGTTCACCTTGTCGTAAGCCTTTTCAAAGACGATGGCAAAGATGACAAGGTCCTAGTTTGAAGATTTGGCCCAATCCATCGCCTCGTAAGCGAGGAAAACATTGTCTATAATGTGACGATACTTAACAAAAACCCGCGTGAGACGTGTTGATCCATTCTACTTCATTCACTCACGTTTCATACTTCGCTGACATCGTTCAAGCACGACTTCTCTGGCGTTCTGTGCATAAAAAGAGTTGGCACTGCAGGTTCCTCACTCCATTCCTATACTTCCTATATCATTCACTTCACCACATTATCAATTCAGTTGTCGATTGCTTCACGCTTCTTTGTCATTTTCCTTTTCATTTCTCAACAACATCAACGAAAGCGTTTCAGGCTCCTCTCCCTTTGATATCTTTCTTCCAGTGTAAGGGGTGTAAAGGGCCACACATGAAGTGGATGACATAACTCTCGAAAGGGGTTTACTCTTTCACATCAAAGCAAAGCATGAGGAAGATGACATAACTCAGACACGAGGTTTACTTTTTCACTAAGAGTGTATCTACATTAGTCATGTGTCTTTTAAGCAACGTGCATAGTACACATCATACAGTAAAGAAGGCAGTACAAGTGCATTTTCATACAGACCTCCACACAACACTACTGAATAAAAACTACTAAAACTACTCATGCACCTCTACTAGATTCAAACACAAAACACACCCTTACCAGATTCAAGTGACTCGGTGGAGGACCGATTTGGAGATTGGCCAGTTTTTGCTAAGTTTCAAACATGGTCAGCGTTTCGCAATTTGGTATAAATCATGGTTCCTCATTGATGAACCATGATTAGAAAATTGGGCAGTAGTAATGCGCTCCAGTGGAGATTAGGATCTTATTGCGGTTTGGTGTTAAGCATAGGTAGGGATTCTTTTGCAGCTCCAATGAATCCAATTATGTTTTTTAGTGTAGATCATGGCTGGGGTTTCTTCCGAATTACTCATTTCGAGACTGGCCAGTCTTGTTTAGTTACGAGAACCCTGAGGTACAAGAATGGACATTATCTAATCCTCTTCTACTGTGTATTGTTGATCATGCCAACTTGGGGCCAATAGGGTTTCGAGCTCCAACTTCGAAAACACAAGGAATTGAGGTGCAATTTGGTGTTGCTTTGGGTCCCTCCGGGAGAGGAGGGGGAGGGCTGCGCCGGCCAAGGAAGTAGTGCAAGACCAAGGCGACGCTCGCGAGTCCGGGTAGCAAGCTACCGAATGGACCCGCACCCGAGAAAAATTAGATTAATATCATGAGGGACGATGTCCCTCGTATCAGATATTAAACTGATAAGAACAGATACTGCACTTGATCTTAGCCAAAAGGCCGAGAAAGGTATGCCTCTCCTCTCTCACCCGCCCGCTCTTCTACTCCCAACTTCGCCTCCCCTCCACAATGCTTATGGGTCGAACCACCAACAAGCGTGCCACTCACTCCTGCTTCCTGCACTTTTCAGTGAGAGACTGCTGTCCTGTGCTATTGGGGTCACTCGTTTGACACCCTGCGATATCGAGGTCATACTAAGGCGTTCCAGTTGTGGATTTCACAATTCAGTTGTAATCTTCCTGTAAAAGGTTGTCTGCGATGAATAGGGATGAGCCACAATTATGTATTTCACCTTGTCCTCAACCAGCTCAGAACTTTAGGTATTATACCCAAGTTGTGATACTCCAGGAATACTATTCTGAGTCCCCTGTAATACCATGCTTAGATGTCAAATTTGAATGTCTGCTGGAAACGATTTGTGTGCAAGCACTTTCATGCTTAGATGTCACGTTCGTGCTTAGATGTGTGACTCATGACCTGAGTTTGCGATGAAGGGATTTTCGTACACAATATGTTCCGTCCTGCTGTTTTCACAAGATGTTAGCTGAACAAATTTCACATGAGTTTGTCTTATGATGTATCTACAGATCATATGTCTTACATTGAATGTACAAATCATCACAAGTGTGGCTCCTGAAATCACCACAGTAATGATAAGATTCACACCAGAGTTTCAACACAAATCATAGAAAGAACTGAAAATACATGAGTTCTGGCCATCCATTTTTTTCTTTCAATGTAAGTCGCATAACTCTCCACTCCTTCCCGGTGACCCAATGGTTGTCGAATGTGAACCAGCCAAAAAAATCTCTACACAGCTCATCAGATGGCACAACTGAGATATCTTTGAATACATGCATGACCCTGAAACGAAGTTTTCTTTTCCTCTGGCAAGGACGCAGAGAATTACCACGTTGTCCACAGCACTCTACGAAATGATTTGTGATGAGAAAAGGTCGCTCTACAAGAATATTACAAGCAAAACTGGGTACATCAAAGTATGTGACTCTCTCACGTCAAATTGATCGACAGAGTCCTTCACACTTTTGAGGCATGCTAAAACGTCACATGTTCACAGGAGTGGAGCGCTGAGTCCGATGCCCAGCTCCTCTGCAAGCCCATCCCAAAAAGGTAACAACATAGCCAAAGCAAGCAGTATGACGATGGAGAGGCCTACTTTTCTCACGTTTCCTACTTCACTGACATCGTTCATGGAAATCCCGAATTCTGGTTAAACAGAGGCAAAGGACATGGTGACACGAATGCGACACAAGGGAACAACGGATGAGGCCCAATCCATAGGGGGCAAAAACGGCAAGAAAGGGGCCCAGAATCCATTGACAAAGAGACAGAGAGGGAGATTGACAACGAAAATGCCAAAGTCAAGAGAAGGCTCTTGCCAAGAGAACAATCTGCTCCATAAGAGAGAAGCCCAAAGGAAGTCTAAGCAGACAAAAAACTAAAACGACAAACTAATCAGGTTCAATAGAAAAGAGAGAGCCACGGGTGAGAGCTGCCACGAAAGACAGAGCATTCAGATCGTGGGCCAGGGAATCGGAAGCAAAGTCGATGGTATCTAACCACCGAGAGAATTTGGAAAGACAAGTCATTGACCACAAGGGGTTACTATAGAGAGCACATCAGCCACTTATAGAGAGAGACCAAAGGAGGGTTGAGGGACCAAAGATCCTAGCCATCTTGAGACACGGGGGAGGAGGCGCCTCTACTTTCATAGTTTTGTAGCCAAAAATCATTTTAAGCCTCAAGATCTTCAGGAGATTGAATTTGTCAAGTAGGCCCCAAAGAGACTTGGGGTGAGGTCAGGGAGATCGAAGGAGGTATAGCAGAAGGCCATTGTAGAGGTCTTCCATGATCCTTTTAAGAACTTCATCCGTGGTCATATCTTGATTCACCAGTGGAACTTACAAGCCACGGAGAGAAAAGATAGGGGACAATCCAGGGGCACTACTTGGAAAGCCTTGTGAGTCTGTAGAAGGCGGACGAGGTTGGGAGTGCTAGTTACAGAAAGTCTTGAACTTGTTGGCGAGGTCCTAGGTAAGAAACTTGCAATGGGATACGAGGTTCCAATGAACCTCGTTTAAGCAAGAACAAAAAAACTCCTCCCTTGCTCCAAATAGAGAGGAAGATTGCCTCTTTTTCATGTTGATTATCAGATTTGGCACCAGACATCCATGTTAGCTTCTACCACGTGCCTATCTAGGCCTCAACAATCAACTGGCAGGCATGAAAGAGCACCAAACCAACATGAAGTTCACCACTACGCAAATCTTACGCGTGTTTCTCACACCAAATGAACCATGTGCGGCACATTCAAAGAATTTCCTTGGAAGTTTTGTCCACCGTTGAAGGACAATTCTATACTTGCAGGAAACCTAGCCCCGGCTACTGCTAACCAACAGCTTTGGAAAGAGAACGAAGACTTGATAAGGTCTCTACCAGCCTATGATGTTCGGGTGAAGACTTGAAATTACACAAATAACGTTCACCATGTCCCATACTCCTTGGATGAAGGGGCATGAGGGAAAGTGTCTCCCACTTCGCGAGGTTGCACAAATTGCAGAGGCTCAAGTATTCAGGGCCTAGGAAATGGACCGTTCCGTGATCGAAATTTGGAATCCTAGCTCATAAACGGAATAATTAGTAATCTGATTTTATTTACTATAGGTTTTCTCACCCCAAATCCTAAACCCTAAACCCCGTTAACCCCTAAAGGACCAGAGTCTCCTTCGAGGGGATTCCTTGATTTTTGGGCAGGTTCCTAAAATTCGAAAAAAAATCAATTTTCTGTGAAATTTTTATTCTAGATTGCCTTTGATGAGAGCTTCGTGGACATATTTTTATTTTATTTTTTGGATTTGTGGTTTGAAAGTTAGTACCACTTATAGTTTTTGAGGGAAATTGTCAAGGAACTTTAGGGGTTAATACATACTAGATCATATGATGCGATCCAGACTAGACTGTTCTTTGTCCAGGTTGCCGGCTCGTTGAGTTAGGGTTTAGGATCTCACTTACCCAATTGGCTAGAGCTGCTTGAACATATGACTACTGACCTTACCCTCACCTCCAAGCTCCTCAGCTTCTGATCTGACGATTGCATCCGTGATCTGGAATGCCTGCCTCCAGTAAACGGGATCACGGCAGCACTGCAACAGAGATGCGTGTGGACGTTCGTCATCTGGGAGGACAGATGAGCGACCACACAGCTTGAGGGTCAGGTGACAAAGATTTGTTGCATGCATCTGGTGCGAGTTGATAGTCATTTGAGGGAGAGAGGAAATGCTTTCATTCCAGGCCATCTGAGCCAGAATGCCAACATCTTGTTCATGACGTAATCTCCATGTTTAACCCTAAACCCTAAACCCTAAACTCCTGCACTCTGGGGGGGAGGGCGTTTCTTTTGGCTTAATCTTCATGCACTAGGAAATGGACCGTTCCGTGATCGAAATTTGGAATCCTAGCGCATAAACGGAATTATTAGTAATCTGATTTTATTTACAATAGGTTTTCTCACCCCAAATCCTAAACCCTAAACCCCGTTAATACATACTGGATCATATGATGCCGGTCCAGACTAGACTGTTCTTTGTCCAAGTTGCCGGCTCGTTGAGTGATATTAATATTACTAGCAATCTCGTCACAAACCTGACCTCTGCAGCAACTTCTGAATTCAAGATACAGCAATTGAGTTGCACTTTACTAAACACCTACTGTATGATTGGCCCACTCAAGAACCTTAGGGCGTCGGAGTAGTTACACCATATAATATTTCTGCGTTTGGCGCTTGCATGCATGGTTAAACCTTCTCACCTATAATTGAAGGGTGGGAGCAGGCTGTTACATGGAAATGTTGGACGAATGGTTCTATTAAAAGATGACATCACTCATCTAGTTCTAACATACTTTATTCTGAATGGATGTTATGCGGGTGACAATTTGATTTGATGGATGTTATTGTAATACCAAGTGGCTGTTGTAGAGAGTAAATATTTGTTCTAGACCCAACCTGCCTGTTATAATGAGATTGATGTAGTATCAGGTGCTTTTGTAAGGAGAGCCAACTGTACAGCCAAAGCAAACGGTATCACACTGCAGAGGCCTACTCCCTCACGTTTCTTACTTCCCTAGCATCGTTCAAGCACGGCTTCTCTGGCGCTCTCTGCACAAAAAGAATCGGCATCGCAAGTTCCTCACCTCTTTCCTATGCTTCCTATATCATTTACTTCACCACATCGTCAATTCTGCTTCCGATTTCTTCACGCTTCTTTCATGTACCCCGCTTCATTTCTCAACAATATCTAAGACAGCATTTCAGGCTCCTCTCCCTTTGTTTTCTTGCTTCAAGTGCAAGAGGTGTAAAGGGCCACACATGAAGTGGATGACATAACTCCCGAAAAGGGTTTACTCTTTCACATCAAAGCAAAGCATGAGGAGGATGGCATAACTCAAACACGAGGTTTACTCTTTCACTAAGAGTCATATCTACACTAGTCCTGTGGCTTTTCAACAACGCGCATACACATCACACCATAAAGGAGGCAATAAAAGTGAGTTCTCATACAGACCTCCACACCACAACATCACTGAATGAAAACTGCTAAAACATCTATCGCACGTCTACAAGACACCAACAAAACACACCTTCACCAATTAAAGTGACTCGGTGGAAGACCACACCCTTACCAGATTCAAGTGACTCGGTGGAGGACCGAATTGGAGATTGCCCAGTTTTTGCTAAGTTTCAAACATGGTTAGGGTTTCGCGACTTGGTATAAATCATGGTTTCTCATTAAGGAACCATTAGAAAACTGGGCAATAGTAATGCGCTCCAGTGGAACTTAGGATCTTATTGCGGTTTCCTGTTAAGCATAGGTAGGCTCTCTTTCGCAGTTCCAATCATGGTATTCTCAGTATAGATCATGGCTAGGGTTTCTTCTGGATTACCCGTTTGGAGACTGGCCAGTTCTGTATAGTTCCACGAACCCTGATGGACAGGGATGTACATTATTTCATCCTCTAATTTGCAGACTGGTGTTGGCCACGCCAACTTCGAGCAAACAAGAGTTTCGAGCTCCAACTTCGAAAACACAAGGAATTGAGGTGCAATTTGGTGTTGCTTTGGGTCCCTCCGGGAGAGGAGGGGGAGGGCTGCGCCGGCCAAGGAAGTAGTGCAAGACCAAGGCGACGCTCGCGAGTCCGGGTAGCAAGCTACCGAATGGACCCGCACCCGAGAAAAATTAGATTAATATCATGAGGGACGATGTCCCTCGTATCAGATATTAAACTGATAAGAACAGATACTACACTTGATCTTAGCCAAAAGGCCGAGAAAGGTATGCCTCTCCTCTCTCACCCGCCCGCTCTTCTACTCCCAACTTCGCCTCCCCTCCACAATGCTTATGGGTCGAACCACCAACAAGCGTGCCACTCACTCCTGCTTCCTGCACTTTTCAGTGAGAGACTGCTGTCCTGTGCTATTGGGGTCACTCGTTTGACACCCTGCGATATCGAGGTCATACTAAGGCGTTCCAGTTGTGGATTTCACAATTCAGTTGTAATCTTCCTGTAAAAGGTTGTCTGCGATGAATAGGGATGAGCCACAATTATGTATTTCACCTTGTCCTCAACCAGCTCAGAACTTTAGGTATTATACCCAAGTTGTGATACTCCAGGAATACTATTCTCAATCCCCTGTAATACCATGCTTTCGAATTTGAATGTCTGCTGGAATCGATTTGTGTGCAAGCACTTTCATGCTTAGATGTCACGTTCGTGCTTAGATGTGTGACTCATGACCTGAGTTTGTGATGAAGGGATCTTCGTAGATAATATGTTCCGTCCTGCTGTTTTTACAAGATGTTAGCTGAACTAATTTCACATGAGTTTGTCTTATAATATATCTGCAGATCATATGTCTTACATTGAATGTACAAATTATCACAAGTTTGGCTCCTGAAATCACCACAGTAATGATAAGATTCACACCAGAGTTTCAACACAAATCACTGAAAGAATTGAAAATCATGAGTTCTAGCCATCCATCTTTTTTTCTTTCTATGCAAGTCGCATAACTCTCCACTCCTTCCCGGTGACCCAATGGTTGTCGAATGTGAACCAGCCACAAAAATCTCTACACAGCTCACATGGCACAACTGAGATATCTTTGAATACATGTCAACCCTGAAACGAAGTTTTCTTTTCCTCTGGCAAGAAGAACTACGACGTTGTCCACAGCACTCTACGAAATGAATTATGATGAGAAAAGGTCGCTCTACAAGAATATTACAAGCAAAACTGGGTACATCAAAGTATGTGACTCTCTCACGTCAAATTGATCGACAGAATCCTACACACTTTTGAGGCATGCTAAAACGTCATATGAACTTCACAGGAGTGGAGCGCTGAGTCCGATGCCCAGCTCCTCTGCAAGCCCATCCCAAAAAGGTAACAACATAGCCAAAGCAAGCAGTATCACGATGGAGAGGCCTACTTTTCTCAAGTTTCCTACGTCACTGACATTGTGCATGTAAATCCCGAATTGAGTTGAAGAGAGGCAAAGGACATGGTGACGCGAAAGCGACACAACGGAACATCCAATGAGGTCCAACCGACAGGGGGCGGTAACGGCAAGAAAGGGGCACATAATCCACAAGCAAAGAGGGAGAGGGAGATTCACAATGGAAATGCCAAAGTCAAGAGAAAGTTCTTGCCAAGAGAACAATCTTCCCCATAGGAGAGAAGCCCAGAGAAAGTCTAAACGAAAGTATATCAATAACCACAAACTAATCAGGTTCATTAGAAAAGAAAGAGCCATAAGTAAGAACTGCCACGGAGGACAATGCTTTCAGATTTTTGGCCAGGGAAATCTGAAGCCAAGACAATGGTCTCTAAGAGTATCTCCACCGCGGGCCCCCATCTCGGCAGACCTGCCCGGTTTCGAGGGTCTGGGTGGTAGTGCTCCCGCACCGCGGGCCCTAGAGACGCTAGACCTGAGTGGCTAGATGGAGGGAGTCGAACTAGAAATGGAATAATCAGACATTATGGTGGGTGCCTGCAAAAATTTGATAGGCGGGAGGAGCAACAATGTGCTGCTAGGTGCCAGCGTGGCACAAGCTGCGCCACTAGTTTCGAAGGATTTTTTGTAAGGCCCACCATTGATGCTATCTACAGCAGATGCAATAATGGCGATTGCGGTTTGATGTTTATTTCCGGCCTGTGGTGCATGGTTTTCCCAAATTGATGATTGCAGGGCTCGTTTGCGAGGGTTCTCCTCAGGACAATCCGCGCGGTTTTCAGGCCGTTGGTGGAGGTTCTCTAACCGCGGAGAGAAAATCTAGGAGGACGAAACAACTACGAGGGGTTACTAGAGAGAGCACACCAGCTGCTCATTGAGAGAGACCGAGGCAGAGTTGAGGGACCAAAGATCCTAGCCATCTTGAGACACGGGGGAAGGGGCACTTCTACCTTAACAATTTTGTAGCCAAAAATCATTTTAAGCCTTGAGATCTTCATGAGACTAAATTTTTCAAGTAGGCCCCAGAGAGATTTGGGGTGAGGTTGGGGAGATTGAAAGAGGTATAGCGGAAGGCCATTGTGGAGGTCTTCCATGATCCTTTCAAGGACTTCCTCCGTTGTGATATCTTGACCCGCCAGCGGGATTCGCGAGCCACGGAGAGAAAATGTAGGGGAGAGAGTCTTGTGAGTCTGTAGAAGGCAGTTGAGGTTGGGAGTGCTGGTTACAGAAACTCTTGAACCTGTTGGCGAGGTCCCCGGTAAGAAACTTGCAATGGGATACGAGGTTCCAATGAACCTCCTTTAAGCAAAAACAAAAAAACTCCTCCTTTGCTCGAAGTAGAGAGGAAGATTGCCTCTTTTTCATGTTGATTGTCAGATTTGGCACCGGACATCCATTTGGTTAGCTTCTACCACGTGCCCATCTTGGCCTCAACGATTAGCTGGCAGGCACAAAAGAGCGCCAAACCAACATGAAATTCACCACTACGCAATTCTTACGCGTGTTTCTCACACCAAATGAACCATGTGAGGCACATTCAAAGAATTTCCCCGGGGTTTCGTCCACCGTTGAAGGACAATATATACTTGCAGGAGACCTAGCCCCGCCTACTGCTAACCAACAGCTCCAGGAAGAGAAAGAAGACTTGATAAGGCCTCTACCAGCCTGTGATATTAGGCTAAAGACTTGAAATTATACAAATAACGTTCACCCTGTCCCATACTCTTTGGACGAAGGGGCATGAGGGAAAGTATGTTCTAGCGTCTCCCACTCGCCGAGGTTGCACAAATTGCAGAGGCTTGAGTATTCAAGGCCTAGACGCCTAGGATGTGAGAGTTAAAACAAATGTTGTAACAAAGAGTTCTTCAATGGAGGGGGTGGATTTCTTGATTCTTGGCCGAACCTCCAATGTGACCGCCTAGATCTCATGCCAAAGTGGGTTCCTTTTATGGCAGACTTTCTAACCTTTGAGAAGCCACTCCTCGTCTTCAGGCCAACACCCTTTGCATAAGCTTTAACTGGGTGACATTGTGTTGGAAAAACACTTTCTAGGGCTTGGACCTAGGTTCCATCCCCCTTGTAACCATCTTGGCCAAGAGAGCAAATGCTTAAGCATATGGATATAGAATCTTAATGTCTCTATTGGATATTGAGAGAGTTGCTCAAGCCCAGGCAACCTTAGCACAAGGATTGCCCTCCGCATTCCGGTCCAGATATAATTGCAAACCATCGTGCAAACCTTAGCAAGAACGCTTCAAGCCAAGTCTGCAACACTAGAAATGTACCAATTATATGCAAAGATGACCTGGTTTGCGACGAGAATCTTAGCTGCCATCGAAAGAGGTTTATTTTGTTGGATGCTCGTCTTCCTTGGACTTGGGAAAGCACATTAGCATTCTTGTCTTGCTTGTTCATATTGAACCTAAGCAAGAACCCAAGACTCATGCCCAGAAAGCCCTGAGGCACTCAACGAAGGCCCTGAACTTCTCCCCTGCTCCAAGTCTTGAGGTTGATAGTAAACCAAATGGCAGCACTTTTGCTCTAGTTGACGCAGAAGCATGTACCCCTCAACAGATTTGGAGGACATTGAAAGCTTTGGTGAGGTTCTCTGGTGTGCCCTAGAGGTTCAGGCTAGAATTGTTGGTAAATAGAGATTGAATCGTGAGCTGCTTCTTGTTTGGCATAACTAGGCCCTCAACATCGTAGCGAGGGTTGTTGAACACGTGAGGAAGCACATCCGCAATGAATAAGATATTGGAAGTACGTGCTTGTGCGTTCCTCATTCATCTTCCATTCATCCATGGCGGCTCTCATCTTTGATAGGACCGCAACTTTATTTCCTGATTTAGGTAGCAGTAGTCAATATTTTAGTTTGCACTTCTCTCATTGTAAACCATCTCTTGTGTTAATACACCACTGAGCATAGTCCATATAACATGGTATCAGAGCGCGGTTCTCCACGCACATACTGTGTCTGAATGTTCTTGTTCTTCACTACAAACAATCTTTCTTGGCAATACACCTTCTCACTCTCATCGTAGGGTTGTGACATTCTCACACTATTTAGCTTAACCCCTAAGGTACCGTGACAGTTTTACACCAAAAACACTTCAAAATTGTTGGATTCTAGTGCAACGAATAGAGAAGGAAACCAAAACTTTAATTTCTAGTTTTGACCATAGGATCTCAATTAAGACTTATCAAGTAATATATTCCCCAAAACTCATAAACTTTGACTGCACGGATTGAAAGATTATAGTGTTTGAAGTCAAGCAAATGGTTCATTTTCTTCCCTTCATTTAGTCGATCAGCAGACTTTGACTTCACTTGGTGTCAATTTTTGCACTATTCAAGGTCTAAATCTATTACCATCTTGTTAAGCATGATGTTAGTTTATTATACACCAAATTTTAAAGGTAGAGGATAGGTGTAGCATATTCAAAACAACTGTGCTAGGAGTGGAGGTTTGAATTTTTCCCATTCACACTTTAATTTTTTGTGACATTAATATGTTTTAGACTGATAATCCAAATGGTCAATAAGAAGTTTTACAGCACATATTGTTGTGGAAAAATAAAAAGTCAAAGATGTAAAGATATCTAGGTTTTATGTGGAAAAGAAGAAGTTTTTATGGTACCTTGCCCGACAATGAGTGACAATGTGTGAAAATGATTGACTTGGGTTGGTATGCGGTTTTTTTCACTAAAGACAACAACTTTTTTTTGACAATATGGAGGAAAACAATATTACTTGCGAGAATTGAAAATCTCACATTGAATAGAGTGTCCTAGCAAAAGTTTTTGGAGGTGCCCGAGGTGCCCTCCCTCCCCATTTGAAATTCAAAACCCTATAACTTTTTCATCAAATGTCCAATTTAGGAAAAAAATATTTTCATACTAAGGTCTTGGTAATGCCTTTCTATGGTAATAATGTCAAAGAGGAATGTTGGAAATTGACACCATAGGAACCTGACTGAACTTTCAAAAAGCATATTTTTGACACTTGGTCCTTTAGGGGTTAAACACCACTGATCTACTAGATATATCAAGGGCATCGACCCGATCCTTAAGCTCACAAGCCACTTTTTTTTCCTTATTGAACTTGGGTAATCTCACTCACATTCATCTAGGGCATCGTCCCTCGTTTCCACAGTCTGACAATATTTTTTGTTTCTTGAAGTACATTAAGTCTTAGAAACTATACAGCAATATGGAGTCATTTTTTTAGCAACAGAGACGTTCGAGAAGGATCAAAATTGCAAGGAGAGACTAAGTATTCCATTTGGTCCTTCAAGACCAAAACGACTCTCCAAGGAGAGCACTTATGGCATCTAGTAGATCCAGGTCTTGCACCAGCTCTATTGAATCCAACTGGCGTGAGAGACTCACCTGAAGTCTTAATATCAAACGCAGCAGCTGCAGCACCACTTGTCGATCAGGCGAGCATAACAGATCGGAAGATCAAGGCAATCCGGATAATTGTATCATCAGTTAAAGACGCCCTTTTACCTCACGTCATGATTTTCACTGAAGCTAAACAAATGTTTAGCAAGTTACGTGCCATGTTTGAGTTCAAGTCTATCAATCATAGAGTTACCTTCAGATCTTAGTTGTACGACTTAAAAATGCTAGAAAAGACCAGCATTGAAGATCACCTTCAACTGATTATAGTAGCAGCTGCAAAAGTAGCCTATTTTGGCATCATTGTCCCAAACGATGAGCTAGTCGGCCGCACTCTGACAAGCCTGCCTCATAGTTGGGCAGTTTTTTGTGAGATTATATCTGCAAGGGAAACCCAAATCAGTTTATCTGAATTGGAATCCAGATTGCCAGAGGAAGATGAGAAACGTTCCAGAAAGAAAGCTATTGAAGAAGCTATAGCCGCAACTAACGAAACAACAAACTATGCTCACAAGCGTGGTATCAAAGAAAATCGCGGCGGCGGATCACAACGTGGTCGTGGTTGTGGTGGCCGAGGAGATTCACAACAAGGCGGTTGGAATTCCGGCGGCGGCGACAGCCGCAACTCAGGCCGTGGCGGTCGTGGCTCAAGTGTCGCAAACAACCAAAGCCAGACCGGTAACCAATCAGGTCAGAACTCCAAAATTGGGACCTATAACTGTGGGTCTCTCCGCAGTAACTCCAGCAGAATTGGGGCATGCTACTTGTGCGGTAGCTATGACCACTGGGCCGACCGATGCGAAATTCGATTATTGCATAACCGCATCCGAGAACTTCGCAATGGACAGGGAGGAAATTTGGGACCTGCCTAGAAGGGAAATCAAGCTCATATTACAGAAACTGTTCCTGCAACATCACCAGTGAAGAAACTCCACCTTCATAGACTACTTATGAGATCTATGCTATAGAAATTCATGGTGATGAATCAAATTGGTACTTAGATAGTGGAGCAAGTACACATGTTACGGATAATAGAGGGTTACTCACAAACATTAGAGCTGGACCAAATTCTCAGGTCAAAACTGCAAGTGGCCGTGCTCTCCCTGTAAACGCACAAGGTGCTATTACTTTACATGGAAATAAAGGGATCTCAAATATTCTGTATGTACGTGGTCTATGCAAAAATCTCTTATCTGTGGGAAAACTTGCTGATGCTGGACACTACACACTCTTTGGCCCAAGAAACTTCTGGATTTTTGAGAATGGCAATGTCAACAAAGTTATCTTCACAGGTGACAGACCACACACCAACAAATTGTATTGACTTCATACATCTACTCCAGAGGCTTCTAAGACATAAGATGCTTCACCACCTCCTTATTTTGCAAACGCTATTTCTATGACTACACCGGGCCTCATAGAACTCTGGCACAAGCGTTTTGGTCACTTGAATTTTGAGTATCTCTCAAACCTCTCCAGACACGTCATGGTAACAAGAATTTCCTCACTCAAACACTCTCATCACACCTGTGAAGCATGTATCTTAGGCAACATATCCATGTTATTCCTAAACAAGTGACACCTTTCAACACAAGACCTCTTGAACTTTTTCACGTGACTTATGTGGGCCATTTCCGAGTCAGTCTCTCTTTGGAAACCGATATATTCTTACATTTATTGATGATTTTTTAAAGAGAACATGGGTTTATTTTCTAGCCGTCAAGAGCGACACCTTTCAAACATTTCAAATATTTCAACGCCGTGTGGAGCGGGAAACCTCACTATCTATTGCTTGGCTTAGAACTGATCCTGGCAGTGAATTCTTAACCACAGAATTCAACACCTATTGTTCTTAGCAAGGTACACAGAGACAACTTACTGTCGCTCACACCCCTGAACAGAATGGTATCGCAAAACAAAAAAACCGTCATCTCTGTGAAACAATGCAAACACTCTTATTTGGCGCTTCTCTTCCTCTTACCTTTGGGAGGAAGTCGTCTGCACCGCAAATTAACTTGCAAATCGCATGCCACACTATTCCCTTACACAATCCACCCCCCTAGAATGCTTCACTGGCAGGAAACCAGATATCTTCCAGCTTCGCATTTTTGGCTGCAGAGCATATGTTCACCTCAAAGAGATAAACAAACTCGATCACAAATCTCTCATCACTATACATGTTGGCTATGACGATCAAACTAAGGCGTATAGATGCTATAACTATTCCCAAAGAAAATTATTATCTCATTGATGAACGACTTCTGAGTTTTTTATCTCACACTCAAAACCTTCAGCCAACATACGACGTCATGGACGACTTTCTACGCTTTTAGCATACACTTCCCGAGTCTTTCACCAACCTTCGTCAGCCCGCCCCAACCGAGCAACATGTTGCTACCGAAACTAAAAAGCGGCTTGCAATATCGGCGCCTTCCACGAGGCCACATACTCTCCGACCTACCACCAATACCTCACTCACGCCAGTAAACTAGACGAGACTCGGCTCTCTCATGCCCGTGAGCCCCTCCAGATCATCAAACTTTCCCACGGACTTCCCGCCCCCCCACTCACAGGTGCAGTCTTCTCCGGCCAGTCCGGTGTCAACTAATCACAAAGATTTTCTTTCTCTGCCTCTGCACATCACATCTATGAACACCGACACTCTTTCTGATTCAACCCCTACAACTCACTCGGATGTTCCACAACCCACACGCCGATCTACAAGATTTTGAATACAAAGTGTCAAATTGGATGATTACATTTTATCGGTCACACCCAAAGACTTTGATCTCTCTCTCACTGAATGTATACCTGAAGAAATTGGCAATGACATCACCTATGCTCAAGCAGCTGTACATCTTGGTTGGTCCAAGGCAACGCAAGATGAAATGGACCCTATGTACAAAAATGACACTTGGGATTTAGTCTCTTTACCTCCTGGCAAGAAAGCCATTTCTGCAAAATGGATATATAAAACGAAGACTCCCTTACCAAGTCAAATGCCTCGCCTTAAAGCTCGCTTAGTAGCTCGTCGTTTCCAACAACGGCAAGGCATAGACTTTGATGAAGTCTTTGCTCCCGTTGTCAAATGGTCTTCTATTCGCACTCTTACGGCCCATGCCACCCGCCTCGGTCAAGGCATTTACCACCTTGACATCAAAACAACCTTCCTCTATGGACATCTTCTGGAAGACATTTATATGACTCAACCGCAAGGTTTTGAGGTCCCTAGCACATAACACCTCGTTTGTAAGTTAAACGCTCACTCTATGGCCTAAAACAAAGTCCACGAATGTAGTATGAAGAATTTCGTACCTACCTATTATCCCTTGGTTTTACTCGTAGCACTAGTGACTCAAATCTCTATTACAAAGGACAAGGACGTGCAAAGATATTACTTGCTATATACGTTGATGGCATCTTCATTACGGGAGGAAACAAAAAGGAGGTCATTACTCTCACACAACAAATTGAAGAATAATATGATTGTACCTTCCTTGGCATTGTTGCATGCTATATAGGTGCTCAATTCATGAAACGACACAATGGTATATTTCTAGATTGCCTCTGATAAGAGCTTTGTGGACATATTTTTATTTTATTTTTTGGATTTGTGGTTTGAAAGTTAGTACCACTTAAAGCCAAAAGTGGGGACTCCGCGCACCTCCAAAAATTTTGACAAAAGTTTCTATTGACATTGAGATTTTTCGCACACATAAAGAATATTTCCTTTGATGGAAATTTTCAAAAAAAAATCTTGTCTTTACTGTAAAAAGCCATTATATTCCAAGTCAAACATTTTCACACATTGTCGGGCAACGGGGGAAAAAAAATTCATCTTTTCTACATAAAACCTAGAGATCTTCATATTTTTCACTTTTTATTTTTTTCAACAACAATATGTGGTGAAAACCTTCTCATTGACCGTTTGGATTATCATTCAAATACATACGTAGTTCACAAAAAAATAAAACGTGAAATGGCAATTTTTGAACCTCCACTCCTTGCACACTTGTTTTGAATATGCTACACCCCTTTTCTACCTCTAAAAATTGGTGTATTGGGAAATAACATTATGCTTAAGACAATGGTATAAGATTTAGACCTTGTACAATGCAAAAATTTGATACAAAGTGAAGTCAAAGTCTGCTGATCTACTCAACGCAGGGAAGAACTTGAACCATTGTTTTGACTATAAACACTAAAATCTATCAATCCATGCGGTGGATCGCAACCAAAATTTGATGGTACGTTTATATGGAAGTCTATTTTAAGATCTTACGGTTGAAAATCCAAAATTCACTTTAAAATGTGATTTTCATGTCTCTTTTTGGCAGTGGCAGTTTTGGACTGGTTTTAGAGCGAAAGTGGTCGTGGTCCTTTAGGGGTTAAACAACTCTTAGAAGAACTAGGAACTGACACCACGCCCACATCCGTCCTATCTATGACATAAGAGCTTCGTGGAGATATTTTTATTTTATTTTCTGGATTTGTGGTTTGAAAGTTAGTACCACTTAAAGCCAAAAGTGGGGACTCCGCGCACCTTCAAAATTTTTGACACAAGTTTCTATTGACATTGAGATTTTTCACACATGTGAAGAATATTTCCTTCTCAGGAAATTTTCAAAAAAATTCTTGTCTTTACTGTAAAAAGGCATTTTATTCCAAGTCAAACATTTTCACACATTGTCGGGCAACGGGGGAAAAAAAATTCATCTTTTCTACATAAAACCTAGAGATCTTCATATTTTTCACTTTTTATTTTTTTCAACAACAATATGTGGTGAAAACCTTCTCATTGACCGTTTGGATTATCATTCAAATACATACGTAGTTCACAAAAAAATAAAACGTGAAATGGCAATTTTTGAACCTCCACTCCTTGCACACTTGTTTTGATTATGCTACATCTCTTTTTTACCTCTAAAAATTGGTGTGTTGGGAAATAACATCATGCTTTAGACAATGGCAAAAGATTTAGACCTTGTATAATGCAAAAATTTGATACAAAGTGAAGTCAAAGTCTGTTGATCTACTCAACGTAGGGAAGAAAATGAGCCATTGTTTTGACTATAAACACTAAAATCTATCAATCCGTGCGGTGAATTGCAACCAAAATTTAATGGCATGTTTATGTAGAAGACTATTTCTTACAATCGAAAATCCAAAATTCACTTTAAAATGTGATTTTCATGTCTCTTTATGGCAGTGGCAGTTTTGGATTGGTTTTAGAGCAAAAGTGGTCGTGGTCCTTTAGGGGTTAAGGTAGTAGTAGTTAGTATATTAGTTTGCACTTCTCTCAATGTTAACCATCTCTTGTGTTAATACACCACTGGACATAGTCCAATTAACATAAGTAGAGGTGCGCAGACATAGGGCATCCTTGCCGTATCCTTCTTACCATTTGGAATTCTTGACCAACCTCGCCATTCACTGAGATCGAAGATTGCACGTCCTCGTAGAACGTTGCTACCCACCAAATCCAGAGAAGCCCATTTCTCGCATGGTCTTTTGTAGGAAAGTCCAGTTCACCTTGTCGTAAGCCTTTTCAAAGTCAATGGCAAGGATAACGAGGTCTTGGTTTGAAGATTTGGCCCATTCCATTGATTTGTAAGCGGGGAAAACATTGTCTAATATGTGACGACTATTAACAAAACCCGTATGAGACGTGTTGATCCATTCTTCTTCATTCACTCACGTTTCCTACTTTGCTGACATCGTTTAAGCACGGCTTCTTTGGCGCTCAATGCATAAAAGTGTCAGCACTGCAGGTTCATCACATGTTTCCTATGCTTCCTTTATATATCATTTACTTCACCACATTATCAGTTTTGTTGTCCATTACTTCACGCTTCTTTGATATCTTCCTTTTCATTTCTCATCATTATCAACGAAAGCTATTCAGGCTCCTCTTCCTTTGTTTTCTTCCTTTGAGTGCAAGGGGTGAAACAAGCCACACATGAAGTGGATGACGCAACTCTCAAAAGCAATTTACTCTTTCATATCAAAGCAGGGCATGAGGAGGATGATATAACTCAGACACAAGGTTTACTCTTTCACTAAGAGTCGTATCTACATTAGTCATGTGACTTTTAAGCAACGTGCATAATACACATCACACCGTAAAAAAGGGAGTAAGAGTGGGTTTTCGTATGGACCTCCACACCACAACCAAATTCAAGAGACTCGGTGGAGAACCGATTTGGAGATTGGCCAGTTTTTGTTGAATTTCAAACATGGTTAGGGTTTTGCAATTTGATATGAATCATGGTACGGGTTTCTCATTAAAGAACCATTAAAAAATTGGGCAGTAGTAAGGTAGAGGCACTAAATTCCGATCGGCCACCAAATTCCGATCAGTCGAGTATGCATGGCATGGTGCATGAAAATGGTAAATGCATGAAATGGTGCATGAAGCAACCCGGAACCGATAACTCAAAATCTGAAAAACACCAGTCATTATCGACATTGGATTATGAAGTGTGCAATTTTGGGTTGCTCCACCTCAATTGAGCTCTCATTGGTGGCCTTGCCTCGAGAGTCGAGTAAGGCCGATCAGCATTGGGTACCCTCCATGAGCTCGTTTCCCATGGCATGTCTTCTCTCAAGTTTTACTCACTCTCACTTATTGGCATTCGGCAAAGGAGGGCACCAAATCTCACCTACTCTACAATTTGATTAATGGCTCCAATGGTTTTAGGGCTTTTAAATTCTATATCAATTGCAAATTTTTGTGATGAAATTTGAAAAACCATTTGTTAAGTTTCATTCCTAATTTTGCATCTATCTACACAAATGTTTTTGACATACAATGTCATTTGAGCCCCGTAATGGCTTAGGTGATCGAAATAGGTGCCTCTACGTTAATGCGCTCCAGTTCAGCTTAGGATCTTGTTGCGGTAAGGTGTTGAGCATAGATACGCTCTCTTCTGGATTACCCGTTTGGAGACAGGGCAGCTTTGTACAGTTCCAGGAAGAACTATATCTTGAGATTTTCATTTTTTGTTTGGTGTTGGTTTGGATCCCTGGGGGGACAGGGATGGACATTATTTCATCCTCTCTTTTGCAGACTGGTGTTGGCCACGCCAACTTCGAGCAAACAAGAGTTTCGAGCTCCAACTTCGAAAACACAAGGAATTGAGGTGCAATTTGGTGTTGCTTTGGGTCCCTCCGGGAGAGGAGGGGGAGGGCTGCGCCGGCCAAGGAAGTAGTGCAAGACCAAGGCGACGCTCGCGAGTCCGGGTAGCAAGCTACCGAATGGACCCGCACCCGAGAAAAATTAGATTAATATCATGAGGGACGATGTCCCTCGTATCAGATATTAAACTGATAAGAACAGATACTACACTTGATCTTAGCCAAAAGGCCGAGAAAGGTATGCCTCTCCTCTCTCACCCGCCCGCTCTTCTACTCCCAACTTCGCCTCCCCTCCACAATGCTTATGGGTCGAACCACCAACAAGCGTGCCACTCACTCCTGCTTCCTGCACTTTTCAGTGAGAGACTGCTGTCCTGTGCTATTGGGGTCACTCGTTTGACACCCTGCGATATCGAGGTCATACTAAGGCGTTCCAGTTGTGGATTTCACAATTCAGTTGTAATCTTCCTGTAAAGGTTGTCTGCGATGAATAGGGATGAGCCACAATTATGTATTTCACCTTGTCCTCAACCAGCTCAGAACTTTAGGTATTATACCCAAGTTGTGATACTCCAGGAATACTATTCTCAATCCCCTGTAATACCATGCTTTCGAATTTGAATGTCTGCTGGAATCGATTTGTGTGCAAGCACTTTCATGCTTAGATGTCACGTTCGTGCTTAGATGTGTGACTCATGACCTGAGTTTGTGATGAAGGGATCTTCGTAGATAATATGTTCCGTCCTGCTGTTTTTACAAGATGTTAGCTGAACTAATTTCACATGAGTTTGTCTTATAATATATCTGCAGATCATATGTCTTACATTGAATGTACAAATTATCACAAGTTTGGCTCCTGAAATCACCACAGTAATGATAAGATTCACACCAGAGTTTCAACACAAATCACTGAAAGAATTGAAAATCATGAGTTCTAGCCATCCATCTTTTTTTCTTTCTATGCAAGTCGCATAACTCTCCACTCCTTCCCGGTGACCCAATGGTTGTCGAATGTGAACCAGCCACAAAAATCTCTACACAGCTCACATGGCACAACTGAGATATCTTTGAATACATGTCAACCCTGAAACGAAGTTTTCTTTTCCTCTGGCAAGAAGAACTACGACGTTGTCCACAGCACTCTACGAAGTGATTTATGATGAGAAAAGGTCGCTCTACAAGAATATTACAAGCAAAACTGGGTACATCAAAGTATGTGACTCTCTCACGTCAAATTGATCGACAGAATCCTTCACACTTTTGAGGCATGCTAAAACGTCATATGAACTTCACAGGAGTGGAGCGCTGAGTCCGATGCCCAGCTCCTCTGCAAGCCCATCCCAAAAAGGTAACAACATAGCCAAAGCAAGCAGTATCACGATGGAGAGGCCTACTTTTCTCACGTTTCCTACTTCGCTGACATCGTTCATGTAAATCCCGAATTCGGGTTAACTCTCAAACACGGGAGCCGCCATAAAGTGGCTCCTCAGAGGACATTTTAAGGATGATTATTGTTGTAGACGGTTGTTTTTCATCTAATTTTTTTTTGTGGAGAGTTCATTGATTGTGTAAGTATCAGATGATGATGAAACTTGCTTCATTGGGGTAATTGTGTTTTATCTAAAGAAGTAAAAGTTTGTGACATGGATCTCAATGCAGTGAATTTTAGAAACTTCTTGCTCTAGTTTTAAATCTTCATTTGATTCATTAAAATGTTTCTTTTTTACTTTGATTCCATCTAATGAAATGAAGTTTATGAAGTCTAGTTTCCTTTCCATTTGAAAATTTGAAAAATAGATATTATCGAATAAGTTATTGCAATTGAACTTTGAGCCTAGAACCATGGTTGATGGATTTTCAAATTTTTACCGAACATGGAAGTTTGATGTACTCAACAAGATTTGTCTCTATATTGTAGACCTTTGGTGAAGTTTTCAGGTTTTTTTCAGCATTCTTTGTATTTGATAATGAATTCTCTTCACTTTCTCTTCAAAAAATCACAATAATTTCAAGTTCTCACAAAAGAATTGTGATTTTTGTGACCTAAATGAAACATGTGATCTCATCTTTGAAAATGAAATAAAAAAAATTCCCACTTGTATTTAACGAAAAGTAAGAGCTCAAGGTAGTATGGAAATTGGGATTGATGCCACAGTCATAATCTATGTCTTTTAAGGGTTATGGAGAGGCAGAGGACGAGATGATTTTTTAAGGGACACAAAGGAATAGCCTATGAGGCCCAATCGACAAGCGAGTGAAAAGGCAAGAAAGTGGCACGGAATCTAGAGGCAAAGAGAGAGCCAGATTCAAAAAGAAAAAACAAAAGTCAAGAGAAAGTTTTTGCCAAGAGAATAATGAACTCCTCACGGGAGAAGCCCAGACAAAGTTGAAGCAAAAGAAAAACAAAAACTACAAATTAATCTAGTTCAATAGAAACAAGAATCTTGGGCAAGAGCGGCCATGGACAAGGAAACAATTCAAGCCTAGGCGGGGGGACCGAAAGAGAAGACAACAACATCTAACTGCTGAGAGAGAATCTAGGAAGATGAAACCGCCACGAGGGGTTCTTGGAAAGAGAGCGATGGTCGTTTACAAAGAGAGACCAAGGAATGGTTTGGAGACCAAAGATCCTTGCCATCTTGAGATGGCGGGGGGCCACCTCTACCTTTGTGGTTTCGCGCGCAGAAATCACTTTCAAACTAAGATCTACATGAGACTGAATTTGTGAAGTAGGCCCTAGGAAAACTCGGGGCGAGGTTGAGGAGACCGAAAGAGGTTCAGCGGAAGGTTGTTGTGGAGGTCTTTTGTAATCCTTTCAAGGAGTTCGTCCGTGGTGATATCTTGGTCCACTAGTGGGACTTGTGAGCTACAAAGAAGAAGGGTATGTAGTAAGACTCCATGAGGTGCCAGAAATCTAAGGGCACTAATTGGAGAGCCTTGGGAGTCCGAAGAAGGCGGATGAGATTGGAAGTGTTGGTTACAAAAACTCTTGATTTTGTTGGCGAGGTCCTGGAGAAGAAACTCGCGATGGGGTACAAAGTTCCAATGAACCCCGTTTCAACGAGAACAAAAAACTCATCCCTTGGTCGACCTAGAATAAAAATTGCCTCTTTTCACTTTGTTTGTTGATTTGGTATCCAAGTTCGATTTGGTCAGCTTTTGTCATGCGCCTAGTCTGGCCTATCAGTTGAGTGTCAGGCACAAAAGAGCCCCTAACCAACATGAAATTCCCCATTGCACAAATTAAACGTGCATTTTTTATACCAAAGGAACCATGTGAGGCCATTCAAAAAATCTCCTTGGAGATTTTGTCCACCGTTAAAGGACAATTCTAAACTTGTGGCAGACAAAGCCTCAGCTAGTGTTCCCTGAGAGCTTCGGGAAGAGAAGAAAGACCTAATAAGGCCTCCCACTAGCCTGTGTTGTGAGGTTGAAGACTTGAAGTTGCACAAATAATGTTCACCTTGTCCTCTTAAGACTCCTTTGATAGTGGGGTAGGAGAAAAAAAGGTGTTTTGGCATCTCCTACTTGGCGAGGTTGCACAATTTGCAGAGGCCCCCGCGCAAGTGTTTGGGGCTTAGACGCAACCTCCATTGCGCCAAAGGTAGGTCACCTTGACACGTGAGCCATATCATTGTAGACACCTTTGTTGGTATACACTTATGCTAGAGCTTCTTGTAAAACCTTTTTTTTATGATGCTCCAAAAAACCGCAGGAGCGCATTTGAAGAATGAAGGGAGGAGTAACCTTTGTCTCGTAAATCGATAATCATGTAACCTCACTTAGTGGTGTAGTTGAATTTTGTTTGTTTGTTTGAGGTGATAAATTGGCTTCCACTTCTATTTTTTGAGATCCAACAAGAGGTCCTTGATGCGCCCATGCCTCATGGCAAAAATTTCCCAATGGTGCAGAATTGAGGGGACATAAAGCGGGTTGAAAGAGTGATTCTTTTCTTCCCGGTCCTTGAGCAAAGTACAAGCTTTAGTGAGCTGGCAATCTAGAAGACGAACTTGGCGGAGTCCAAAGGGCATGATCAGGCGTCTGGAAGAATCTACCTTAAGGTAAATGTAAGGGACTCAAGAACCATCCGGAAGGACGTCCTCAACGGGGAAGAATTCTTTCTTGAGGTCCAGATCCGGCTCATCCATTGTCTACTAGTCCCGCTTGCCCTCTACAAAATTTGTGTCGAGGCTCTAATGAACCGCACCGCGAACTTGGAGGAGGATGGTGTTAATCGGAGAATTAGTGCCACGGTTTTTGTAGGGGGTATGGTAGTAATTTTTGAATCCGGTAGAAGTGGATGAGACTGCTACTAGTTGAAGATTTCTAAAGGATGAAGACTACAATGGATGAGACTATTGATGGATGAAAACTATAATGGATGATACTACTATTGGATAAAGATTGTTGTAGATGAAAACTAGACTTAGGATAATGATGGCTGGGATTTGGAGAGGGATGAGGGCAAACACATTCACTTTTTTATTCTCTCTTGTGTCAATGTGTGTGTGGAGGGAGAAGAAGTAGAAGTTTGAGAGGTGAGGTTAGAGATATGAAGTGGCTTAGGAAGTTACAGCGGTATGAAGCTAGTAGAAGTCGAGGCTGGATTATGGCCAGTTTGGTGAAGTAAAATGCCCACGTTTGAAACCTTACATGTGTAGTGGAGAAGTAGCAATTGTTTGTATGTGAAATCTCGGTTGTTTGGTGTTGTTTTGGGAGGTGGAAGTTTAGGATTGTATAGATTAAGATCACGTTACACTAGATCGATCTAGATCTAAACAATGTCCAAAACTATTAATCTTTTGAGTATATTTAGGATTTTTAGGGTTGAGGATGGTGTGAATTGAGTTGTATAACATTGGAGGGCAGAAGTCCACCAAGGTTACTCACTTTTGGGCAAAAAAACATACTCCGTAATATATTTGTTTTGGAACCCTTTGTAAATTGTTGTTGAATGTCAACCGTCCATTGAAAAAGTTTGAAGAAATCGTGGCCAATAAAATGTTAGAGGAACAGAAGATATCTTGGACAACATGCTAATTTTTTGGACTTTGTGTTTATCATTTAATAAGTGGCGCAACTCAAAACCGAGATAGAGTATATTACATACTATTCACATTGAACTATACCATCTATAGTGCAGAGTATTTATATTGAATCAGGGCACTAAAAACTAGGTTTCAAAGAAAATGATGGAAAAGTTAAGATTTTTTAAGAGCATTTTATGTGTCAAGATAGAATTTTGTATGGTGTACAAGGTTGGAGAAATATTGGAGCAATATCGGGGCAAAAACCAACAATAATCACTAATTTAGAAGTCGTGGAAAACAACATGTTTTTTATCAATAAAAATCAATTTAATTTTGATCTCAAATTTTCAATCAAAATGTATGAACACATTATAGTATGAAGATGTCCCAAATATTTCAAAGTATTTTACCTCATGAACCTCTCAAATGAAGTATATTTGTCCGATTTGAGATACATGTGACAAGTATGTAGTAATGACAAATATACTTCTCCTAATCAACCTATAAAGTAAAATTCTAAAAATTTAAGAGTATTGTAATGTTGACAAAGTCACCATTCACATTCGATCAAAGCCACGTTGGCACTAGACAACAAAAGAACGCTTGTGACTATGGCCCCAAAACCTTCGTAAAAGGTTTTTCATGCTAGCCAAGTTGACTATCACCCCGGAGATCCACAAAAGCACACTTAATCTACTTAAAATAGTGATAGAAATCCCTAGTAACAAAATTTCTAAACGGCCCAAGTATTGGACCTGACCTTTATCCATCCAAAGCCTCAAAATTGATTGTGTCCAATTGAAACAACCCAAGGTTCATAAAAATATATATTTAACACATGGGCTTTAGATGTGCCCTTCTAGTCAACAATCTTATGTCACGTAAATTTCCCCATAAGCCTTTGTCTTGATCCCATAGGTCAATAAACCTAAAAGTATTTTTTTCCGCCTGTCTTCCCTTGCCAAATGCTCACCTTCCCTCCGACTTGAAAAAGCACCTTAATCAACCCTTTTTATATAATTTTTGAAGTCTCGGGAGTGTGGCTATGCATACATTAAAAACAATATGTCATGTGGCGAATTTTTCATATTTTAAAGTGTTGAAAACTTCCACAACTTTTTGTACAAGTATCGAAGATTGGCAAATAGCCTTTGGAGATGGATGCAATTGTTGGCGACTAGTTTGTTGAGAGTTTCACTGTTCCTGGCTGTGCATGATTTAGTCCGTGTATGAAAACTGGCACCTACTGTAAATAGAAGTTCTGAAAATGGCACCTGAAAGTGAAAATAGTCAAAGATGTAGATAGTTTTAGGCTATATAAACTTTCAAATCGTGAACTACTTTGGCGACAGAAGCTTAGGCGACAGAAGCTTAGGCCACAAGAGTGACAACAAAAGTGTCATTCTGAGTCATAGTAAAGCGTAGCTTCTCTCCAGCTTCAAAGTTGTTTGAACGCACAAACTTCAGCCACCCTATTTGCTGGTGACATGTGACCACCTTCGAAATCCTCTTGGTGTACGTTGAACTCTTCACCGCGACGGTGTGAACAGGGCCAATCAGCTGATATACCTTGCCTTTGAACTCCGAAACTCCATGAATTTCCCAAAAGGCCTTCGGCACATCCTGCCAAAATGCAGCCAGATTGTAGTAAGTTGTAACTTCAAACAACAAAACGATTCAATGCTCACGTTTTGTGCATTTTTGAGAAATAGGCTGAAATTATTATTCGCATGATCTTACCAGTTTAGCGTTCTTGCAATCTGCACTGTGACTCATGCGGAGTGTCTTCTCAAATCCATAGTAGGAATGCACGCTGCCAACTTCATTCGTGCCATCATTCTTGCCATCAGAGACCTCCATGCTCGAACTCGAAGATTGCAAAGAGAAGTCACTTGTTCGCTCATCATCTCCTGGGAAAATGGAAACTTGGATCTGGTCTTCTTGAATCACTTCAAAGAGGATGAACTCGCCATTTGATAAGTTGTTGTCTACCACAAACTCACGCCAACCTGTGATGCTCACAATGCGGGAAGAGTTGCGTGAACTCTCTTTCACAAAAACAAGTTTCCAACGGCGTGGATTTTCGAATCTGGAAAGGGTAACTGCCTGCTGGATCTGATGGAAATGTTTCTCCACAAAAGAGTGGGGTAAGACCTGCAAAGATGGGGGATTTAGTTAGTCGAGGCTGCAGCACAGGAAGGCAAGACTAGAAATTCAGCAAATCAGCGAGCTGAAGATCCAAAGCAGTGCAGACTCAACACAATGTGAAGAGAAAAAAAAAACCGGTGTAGGTTTAGGAATAAGTTATAACAATCACCTGAATTCTGTGACCGCGAGCAAGGAACATATGCAGCAGGAAGACAAAAAAAAGGAACAGGTAGAGAAAAAAAAAACGGTGTAGGTTTACATCTATACAATCACCGCAACTTCGGTGTAAAGGAGCTGCAGAGCAGATGCAACAGGAAGAGAAAAAACAATCAACAGGGAGAAAAAAAAACGTTGTAGGTGGAGGAATACCAATCACTTGATTTCAGTGACACTGTGACAGCGAGCAATAAACAGATGCAGTAGGGTGAGAAAAAAAAGAACAGGAAGAGAAAAAAAAAACGGTGTAGGTGGACGTCTATAGAATCACTACAACTTCGGTATAAGCGAGCTACAGAGCAGCTGCAACAGGAAGAGAAAAAACAATCAACAGGGAGAAACAAGAAAAGCGGTGTAGGTGGAGGAATAACAATCGAAAAAATTTCAGTAACACTGTGACAGGCTGACAGCTAGCAAGGAACAGATGGAGCAGGGTGAGAAAAAAAAGCAGTGTAGGTGGACATCTATACAATCACCGCAACTTCGGTGTAAGCGAGGTGCAGAGCAGCTGCAACAGGAAGAGAAAAAAAAAGGAACAGCAAGAGAAAAAAAAAGAAATGGAAGGCAAAAAAGAAGGATGAGGAAACGAACTAGTGTGTGGAGGTTGGTACCAGCCGACATGGTGATGTAGAAGAAGATGGCGCCGCGGTCCTCTGCTGCAGCCACAATGTCTGCGATGCTGGACACAGCCGGTGTCCCCATAGTCCCTGGCACACAGATGTTGAGAGGCGCTCGAAAAAAGCAAGCTGCAGAGGTGACTCCAGGTTCAAGACTCCAAGCGTGCATACAACAATAGACATAAGCGAGTTAGTTCTAGGTAAAGACTCCTTTTATTCAACAATTCAGTGTAGAGGGTTTAGATTTATTCATGGTGAAGCTACATTCTAAGACTAAACAATGAATACCAAATCAGACTTTGGCCAAAAAGAAATCTAATTATTAGCATGGATGTGAAGAATACTAATGACAAAGTGTGAAATCTGAATCTAATCATTAGAAAATCAAATAAGAAAATCAAATATAATTGATTCTGAATTAAATTTTTGAAATAAATAAAACTTGTCAAGAGGTGTTTCTGTGAGAATGGCTTACCTATTTGAGTCATACACATTATGAATGGTGGCTCTCACTTGTGCTTATATGAAAGTGATGTTGAGAGAACCAAATTCTCTCAGTCGCAGCCATCATTGTCCACAGATTTGCGGACAGTATAAAATGTGGCCAAAGATCAAACCTAAATGAAAAAAAATACTGACGAAAGCAATGAACTTGACTACACCACCATCAGGATTCAGACCTCTATAACAAAACAAAAAAAATGGTAAAGGATCTCAACTATCAATGAACACAACAATCAGCCATGACAAAACACACAAGACCTAACAACCTACGTTTGTGCAAATCTGTGGACTAGGCGGATATTTTAATCATCATCGAGAATTCGTTCATGATTCAACCTTGCGCTTCTTGTCCGACTTCCATGCATTGTATGCATTTTCAGAAGGAAAATTGTCCAGCGTGTAGTACCTCTACGAGTACACCCCGACCGCACATTCCAAATGCTCATCAAGACGATTTCTGAGTTTGCCTTTTGAGAAAGCAACTGATGAGTAGATGCGTTCATCTTCGACCGATCCCAGAACCTGAACAGCAACAATTTCTGCCACTTTTATCCATTCGGACATTGCTGATCTCAGCCACGCAGAGGTGGCTATGCTCCTCCATAGTCGCATCAGTGGGTTCACCTCAAATGGTTTTTCCAAAGCTTCCGCCGCATTAGCCTTCATAGTGGACTTCCAGACGCTGCATTGGTGGTTCAACTTCTCTTCACTTAGCAACGCAGGATTCAGAACTTCTCCAGTTAGCCTAGGTCGACAAAAGTGTTCCTTGATCACTGAGAAGTGCCGATCGAACAGGGCATCTGCATTCGGCTGCAACCAATACTGCGGGCAGACAATACCTAGAGAATCCATTATGTTCGAAGCAGGAAATCTGATGGACAACTCTTTGTTGAACTTATCTGTTGCGCCTGAAACATAGTATTGTTACAGAATTGTTAGAAGTCTAAACCATAGCTAAATCAAAGCTATATCAGCAGCACAAACGAAGCTCAAATATCGAACCTGTGCAGAGAGACTTTACGCACGACATGATGTCTGCGAAGCTTTCACGCGTCACTAGCTCAGCCACTCCATATTCATTTCCAGTGACAGCATCATGTAAACTTCATGTGCTCCACCTCCGTGCAGTTGAGATCTAATCTGGAAGTAGCCCATACCCACGACATACTATAGTGGCGCCCACTTACAAAATCAAAAAACTCACGGAAGGCATCAGAAGTAAAGGAGGTATTCGGATCAATGTATAGCTCATACAAACGAGCTTGACACACTTTTATGGGTGCTACATAATCGCAGACAAAAATGTCTCTCTGTTGAGAGAACTTGATGAGGTCATGGACCGTTTCCAGCAGTGGCAAAAAACATGTGAGAGCACAGGGAACGGAGATGTCAGACAAGAGCTCGAAGTTCTTTCGTACTGCCTCTCTTGCACTTGGCTTTGATTCCTTGTCAAGCCTATCCTCCGCCATCTTCGCCAAAAGTGTCTTGTATTCCCCCATTACCCTTTTGAGTGGGGACAGCATACTTAGCCATCTCGTCCGCACCTGCGAACCACAGAAATGGCAGATGGTGAGAGTTTCTAAAGAACTAGCTCCATCAAGAATTCCACATGAATTGTTATAGCTCAAAGCGAAACAAAACAATTATCAAGGAAAGGCGCTGGCCAGCAGGAACCGACTTACTTGCGACACCAGCTTCAAGCCCTTTGTCATCATCAGCTCAGCTAGTTTGGTGAACTCCAAGTGGCGCTTTGGTGACGCAGAGAAGTACGTGTGCAGAGATTGTAGTAGAGTCTCAATTTTTTACATAACAAGCAAGTGGGACAATGTCTTCACGGCCAGATTCGTCCTATGACTCACACAATGAACTCCCTCCATGTGAGGCGCCACTCTCTCTTGCAGAAGTTTAGTAACACCTCCTCTAGATCCCTGCACAATGCAAAATGCACACCGATCAGAATCTGAACATAAACAACATCATAACAGCAGCAAACAAAACAGGGCAACAACATTAAGGGGACAAAAATCTAAAGGCCTTCAATGCCAGCAGCAAACAAAACAGGGCAACAACATGAAGGAGACAAAAATCTAAAGGCCGTCTACCGGGTAGCAAGGAACGAAACAGGGCAACAGAAGAAGGGGACAAAAATCTAAAGGCCTTCAACGCCAGCAGCAAACAAATCAGGGCAACAACATAAAGGAAAAAATCTAAAGGCCTTCAACGCCATGACAAACCTGAAAAACTGCAGCCCCGTCCGCACCAAAGGAGACCCATTTCGCACTCATATCTGCCACCATTATGCCACCCTTTCCCTTGATCGCGTCCATAATAGCCATGGCCAACTTCGGCGCCGTTACACCTTCTATGATCCACTCCAAACACAACAACATGAGGATCCTAGCAAAATCATGCACGACATAAGAATGAATCGAAATCCAGGAAACATTATCAACTGTAGTAACTTCGTCACATGTGATCGCGAAATAGTTGCAACTCCTCATGAGCTCCTTAGTTTTCAAAGTTATCTCCTTGTGCACATATTCTGCCATCGTCCAGCCAACTGAGTCGCTCCAGTGCTTCTTACTCAAATGTGGCATCTTCATAAACGAAAACAAATCGTGCATACTTTCATACTCAAGCATTGGGCGGCCAATTTGGAGTAAATGAAAGATGGTTGCAATTTGCGAGCCTTCTCTCCCCGGAGATCCACATGAACCTGCTCTGCCACAGTTGGGCGATTCAGGATATGGGCCCTGTACTACCGCGCGTTGGTGGCATGCCGACAGCCCTTGGCAAAGAAGACCTCGCCTTTCTTCTTTCCCAAAAGAGGGAGATCTCGATCAGCGACCCGCTTACCAACATGCTTATCAAGCGTGTCGGTCTTGGCACCCATTGTAACGGGACTTCCTTTCACGGCTGAGCAGATCTTGCACTTCACTCTATCAACAGTGGTCGATGACTCCCCGCGGATCATCTCCGCCCACAGGTGTTGAACTGCCCACAAATCTTGGCACTTTCGCGAGACGTCATAACTCTTCTGCTTCAACTTCTTTAATTTCTTGGCGTCAGCTTCTGCCTGTTCGACGTCTATGACCTCCACCACGTCTTCACCTTCCAAAGCTGAGATCTCCAGCAGAATTTCAAGCCTGTCGGGGCAGATCAGCTTCACTACGGGGTTGGCACGACATCCTGTGCGTGACTCTCCCATCTGCGATGACTCCGAGCCGCCCGTGCCACTCAAACTCTCGCACGTCGGTCTTGCTCCCTTAAGAGGACGTTGAGGCAGCTCAATCGCCGATCCATCCTCTGAATTTCTGTTGCTGCAGAAGTAGGACTCAAGCACGGTCGTCCTCCTTAGTCGCTGCACTACAGAGAGTTTCGGACTGCCCATCTCGCACGACCTATCTCAGGTTAAGACAACACCTCAAAAGCTGGTTAAAACCAAAATCCTAAGTTATAACGAATCAAACAAAAACGAGCAAGGAAGGTTGTATTGGAAAGCAAACAGAAACGAGCAAGGAAGCTGGTAGTATTGAAAAGCTAATCGTGAGAGGCAGTAACCAGAAACCGGAACGAGAGAGGTAGTAACCAGAAATCCGAACGAGAGAGGTAGTAACCAGAAATCCGAACGTGAGAGGCATGCGCGTCGCTTCAAATGAAGTTGTCGAAGGTCCAAACACTTCAGGTTGACTTTGCAGATCTGAGAGGAAACAACGCCAAAAGATCGCGGGATAATCACGAAACCCTAAGGACTGGAAGCAAGCAGAACTATGTGATTTGGTGACCACAAACAACGCCATTTGTAGGGTTTGCTTCAACAGTGCGTAAATGGCCCACTATTGCACAAGCGTAAAAGAGGAGAGAGTGGCTAGGACAAGGCGATCAAACAAGATACAGCAGTAACCACAACAAACAACAAACTGATCTGGCGAGTACACACAAAATCTAAAGCAATACAATATCAGATGTATAATGGAGCGGCGACACCCCAGTCTCTCCACCACGCTGAAGTGGGCAATGTACAACCTAAAAACTGCACGCGCTTGGCGCCACACAACGTTCAGCTGCGCGCGCTTGGCGCCACTCTAAAACCTGTGTTTCGTGATCTGGCATCTGCCAAATCTATGAAGCAGCTAGCTGGCTATTCCGATTTTGGAACTTGGTAGTTCTCATAATGAAGGTGGCGATTTGATAGACTGCCACATGATTACTTTGTTGCATCATGGCGAGTTTACAGGTGACACAGACTGCCACATGGCGAAAAGACTGTTGGAGCGCTGCGTCTTTTCTTTAGTACTTTTCGCAGCCCATCTTTTACTCTCGCTTTTTGGCTATTTATCGCCCGTAAAAAAAAGGCTGACCTTAACATTCTTGTCTTGCTGGTTCATGTTGAATCCAAGCGGAAACCCAAGACTCACAACCAAAGAGCCTTCAGGCATCCAACGGAGGCCCTTGTCTTCTCCCCAGCTCCAAGTCTTGAGGTTGAGAGAAGTCCAAATGGCGGCACTTTTGCTCTAGTTGACGAAGGAGCATGTATCCCACAAAAGAATTGGAGGACATTGAAAGCTCTGTCCAGGTTTCCTCAAATTACAGGTAGGAATTGTCGACAAACAGAGATTCCCACATCTGCTTTCTATTTGGCACAATGAGGCCCTCAACACCATAGCAAGGGCCGTTGAGCATGTGAGATAGCACATCGACAATAAATAAGTAGAGGTACGGAGACACAGGGCATCACTGCCGTACCCTCTTTCCATTTGGAATTCTTGACCGACCTCGCCATTCACCAAGATCGAAGAATGCACATCCTCGTAGAACATCGCCACCCACCGAATCCAGATTTATGAGAAGCCAATTCCTCGCATGGTCTTTAGCAGGAATTCCAATTCACCTTGTCGATGGCGAGGATAACGAGGTCCGGGTTTGAAGATTTGGCCCATTCCATCGATTTGTAAGCGGGGAAAACATTGTCTATAATGTGACGATTCTTAACAAAAACCCGCCTGAGACGTGTTGATCCATTCTACTTCATTCACTCACGTTTCATACTTTGCTGACAACGTTCAAGCACGGCTTCACTGGCGTTCTGTGCATAAAAAGAGTTGGCACAATAAATTCCTCACCTCTTTCCTATGCTTCCTATATCATTCACTTCACCACATCATCAATTCTGCTGTCGATTGCTTCACGCTTCTTTGTTGTTTTTCCTTTTCACTTCTCAATAACATCAACGAAAGCGTCTCAGGCTCCTCTCCTTTTGTTTCCTTCCTTCAAGTGTAAGAGGTGTAAAGGGCCATACATGAAGTGGATGGCACAACTCCGGAAAGGGGTTTCCTCTTTCACATCAAAGCAAAGCATGAGGAAGATGACATAACTCAGACACGAGGTTTACTTTTTCACTAAGAGTCGTGTCTACATTAGTCATGTGTCTTTTAAGCAACGTGCATTGAACACATCACACCGTAAAGAAAGCAGTACAGGTTACGGACCTTCACACCACAACATTACTGAATGAAACTGCTAAAACTTCTCATGCACCTCTACTTGATTCACACACAAAACACACCCTTCCCAGATTCAAGTGACTCGGTGGAGGACTGATTTGGAGATTGCCCAGTTTTTGTTGAATTTCAAACATGGTTAGGGTTTTGCAATTTCGTATGAATCATGGTTTCTCATTAAGGAACCATTAGAAAACTGGGCAATAGTAATGCGCTCCAGTGGAGCTTAGGAACTTATTGCGGTTTCGTGTTAAGCATAGGTAGGCTCTCTTTCGCAGTCCCAATCATGGAATTCTCAGTATAGATCATGGCTAGGGTTTCTCCTGGATTACCCGTTTGGAGACAGGGCAGCTTTGTACAGTTCCAGGAAGAACTATATCTTGAGATTTTCATTTTTTGCTTGGTGTTGGTTTGGATCCCTGGGGGGACAGGGATGGACATTATTTCATCCTCTTTTGCAGACTGGTGTTGGTCACACCAACTTGGAGCAGACAAGAGTTTCGAGCTCCAACTTCGAAAACACAAGGAATTTGGGGTCCGATTTGGTGTTGCTTTGGGTCCCTCCGGGAGAGGAGGGGGAGGGCTGCGCCGGCCAAGGAAGTAGTGCAAGACCAAGGCGACGCTCGCGAGTCCGGGTAGCAAGCTACCGAATGGACCCGCACCCGAGAAAAATTAGATTAATATCATGAGGGACGATGTCCCTCGTATCAGATATTAAACTGATAAGAACAGATACTACACTTGATCTTAGCCAAAAGGCCGAGAAAGGTATGCCTCTCCTCTCTCACCCGCCCGCTCTTCTACTCCCAACTTCGCCTCCCCTCCACAATGCTTATGGGTCGAACCACCAACAAGCGTGCCACTCACTCCTGCTTCCTGCACTTTTCAGTGAGAGACTGCTGTCCTGTGCTATTGGGGTCACTCGTTTGACACCCTGCGATATCGAGGTCATACTAAGGCGTTCCAGTTGTGGATTTCACAATTCAGTTGTAATCTTCCTGTAAAGGTTGTCTGCGATGAATAGGGATGAGCCACAATTATGTATTTCACCTTGTCCTCAACCAGCTCAGAACTTTAGGTATTATACCCAAGTTGTGATACTCCAGGAATACTATTCTCAATCCCCTGTAATACCATGCTTTCGAATTTGAATGTCTGCTGGAATCGATTTGTGTGCAAGCACTTTCATGCTTAGATGTCACGTTCGTGCTTAGATGTGTGACTCATGACCTGAGTTTGTGATGAAGGGATCTTCGTAGATAACATGTTCCGTCCTGCTGTTTTTACAAGATGTTAGCTGAACTAACTTCACATGAATTTGTCTTATAATATATCTGCAGATCATATGTCTTACATTGAATGTACAAATTATCACAAGTTTGGCTCCTGAAATCACCACAGTAATGATAAGATTCACACCAGAGTTTCAACACAAATCACTGAAAGAATTGAAAATCATGAGTTCTAGCCATCCATCTTTTTTTCTTTCTATGCAAGTCGCATAACTCTCCACTCCTTCCCGGTGACCCAATGGTTGTCGAATGTGAACCAGCCACAAAAATCTCTACACAGCTCACATGGCACAACTGAGATATCTTTGAATACATGTCAACCCTGAAACGAAGTTTTCTTTTCCTCTGGCAAGAAGAACTACGACGTTGTCCACAGCACTCTACGAAGTGATTTATGATGAGAAAAGGTCGCTCTACAAGAATATTACAAGCAAAACTGGGTACATCAAAGTATGTGACTCTCTCACGTCAAATTGATCGACAGAATCCTACACACTTTTGAGGCATGCTAAAACGTCATATGAACTTCACAGGAGTGGAGCGCTGAGTCCGATGCCCAGCTCCTCTGCAAGCCCATCCCAAAAAGGTAACAACATAGCCAAAGCAAGCAGTATCACGATGGAGAGGCCTACTTTTCTCAAGTTTCCTACGTCACTGACATTGTGCATGTAAATCCCGAATTGAGTTGAAGAGAGGCAAAGGACATGGTGACGCGAAAGCGACACAACGAAACATCCAATGAGGTCCAACCGACAGGGGGCGGTAACGGCAAGAAAGGGGCACATAATCCACAAGCAAAGAGGGAGAGGGAGATTCACAATGGAAAAGCCAAAGTCAAGAGAGGGTTCTTGCCAAGAGAACAATCTGCTCCATAAGAGAGAAGCCCTGAGGAAGTCTAAGCAGACAAATAACTAAAATGACAAACTAATTAGGTTTAATAGAAAAGAGAGAGCCACGGGTGAGAGCTGCCACGAAAGACAAAGCATTCAGATCCTGGGCCAGGGAATCGGAAGCAAAGACGATGGTATCTAACCACCGAGAGAATTTGGGAAGACAAGTCATTGACCACAAGGGGTTACTATAGAGAGCACATCAGCCGCTTATTGAGAGACCAAGGGAGGGTTGAGGGACCAAAGATCCTAGCCATCTTGAGACACGGGGGAGGAGGCACCTCTACTTTCATAGTTTTGTAGCCAAAAATCATTTTAAGCCTCAAGATCTTCAGGAGATTGAATTTGTCAAGTAGGCCCTATTGAGACTTGGGGTGAGGTTGGGGAGATTGAAAGAGATAGCGGAAGGCCATTGTAGAGGTCTTCCATGATCCTTTTAAGAACTTCATCCGTGGTCATATCTTGATTCACCAGTGGAACTTACAAGCCACGGAGAGAAAAGATAGGGGACAATCCAGGGGCACTACTTGGAAAGCCTTGTGAGTCTGTAGAAGGCGGACGAGGTTGGGAGTGCTAGTTACAGAAAGTCTTGAACTTGTTGGCGAGGTCCTAGGTAAGAAACTTGCAATGGGATACGAGGTTCCAATGAACCTCGTTTAAGCAAGAACAAAAAAACTCCTCCCTTGCTCCAAATAGAGAGGAAGATTGCCTCTTTTTCATGTTGATTATCAGATTTGGCACCAGACATCCATGTTAGCTTCTACCACGTGCCTATCTAGGCCTCAACAATCAACTGGCAGGCATGAAAGAGCACCAAACCAACATGAAGTTCACCACTACGCAAATCTTACGCGTGTTTCTCACACCAAATGAACCATGTGCGGCACATTCAAAGAATTTCCTTGGAAGTTTTGTCCACCGTTGAAGGACAATTCTATACTTGCAGGAAACCTAGCCCCGGCTACTGCTAACCAACAGCTTTGGAAAGAGAACGAAGACTTGATAAGGTCTCTACCAGCCTATGATGTTCGGGTGAAGACTTGAAATTACACAAATAACGTTCACCCTGTCCTATACTCCTTGGACGAAGGGGCATGAGGGAAAGTGTCTCCCACTTCGTGAGGTTGCACAAATTGCAGAGGCTCGAGTATTCAGGGCCTAGACGCCAAGGATGTGAGAATTAAAACAAATATTCTAACAAAGAGTTCTTCTTCATTGGAGGGGTGTGGAAGTCTAAAACTCCCACTTGGTTGCCCCTACCAAATAAATTAGTTAAATTCTGATTTTTAGTTTAGATAACCGTCAAAGTAGTTAGTGTTGCATAGAATTAGATTGCATAGAAAATAATGAAAGTAGAAAAATTCTTAACTAGTTAATTAGTGTTATAGTGGTGATAAAACGGGGTTTTAAACCAACCAATTTTTATGCCCGGAGAAACTAAAAGAGACTCGTGTCCGGGAAAATCTCCGGGACAAAGGTCCAAATCACCACTTAGGGCCAAATTAGCTAGTCAAGTTTTCATTATGTAGGTAGACTATTTGATAGTTTTTCTTTCTAGTTATTTGTTTAGGTTTCCTTTCTAATTGATTTGTTTGTTGAAAACTTAAATTTTTATTTGAAAGAACAGGAATTTAATTTTATATGAAAGAAAAAGATATAAAGAAAATTTTCTTTTTAAAAAAGAAATAGAAAAATTTAATTAACCCCTATAGGACCAAGACATTTCCCCCTCAAAATCACTTCAAAACTGCCATTTTCAGCGCATTCAACACGAAATGATACAAAATGTTTTTTCTGAACATTTAATTGTATGGTCTTGTACTAGAATTGTATGAAAGTGTGTGGTGAAAATTTTGGTAAGTTTGACCGCACAGATTGAAAGATATTAGCCTTTGAAGTGAGACAAAATCTCTTTTTGAGGTCATACTAAACACCTTCAACAAAATTTGACCACCTTCTACGGCAACTTTTTGCACTATGGGCCGTGAATTTATTATGTTAACTTGAAAAAGATCATGTTAGGCACATGTGCACGAGATTTTAGAAGTAGAAGAGGTGTAGAAGATGTCCTAAAAAATCCTACAATGCAACTATGTGCTGAGAACCAACAATACACTTTATACTTTGCATATATCATATCCTTTTCAAATTTTTGAAATTCACAAATCCGTACGGTAGATGCAAAGATCTCAATTTCATTTCCAAGAAGACGTTTTTTTTCTTTTAAATGGAGAAAGACTCGAATTTCTATTGAATTTAGAAGTTCTTTAAGTTTAGTGAAAGTATATGTGATATGTCACACTAAACTGCTGCACTATTTGTATATGTAAGTGAAAATAAATTGTAACTTTTGAACCGTAAGTTGGAATTCTACGAAATTTGTGTCTACGCAAAGCTAATCAAAAGTTGTCTATTCAGTAAAAAATCTCAGAAAATAATGCTTAGTATTGAGAACGTGGTACCTTATCCAAACTCAAAATGTCCCTCGAGGGGACTTTGGTCCTTTAGAGGTTAAAATTAAAAACTAAAATAAATCGGTTGATACCCGGGAAAAATCCAAATATTAACTGGGTATCGGGTATCAACCGGGTATTGGGCTCTTGAGGAGACCAACAGAGAAGAAGAGGAGAACGCAACTTAAACGAGGGAGGAGAGAGGAGAAGACATGAGAGAGAGAGAGAGAGAGGAGGAGAAAAGAGGAGAAGAAAACAAGGGAGAAGAGAGGAGAATAGAGGAAACCGCAACCGCGTGAAGGAAGGTTTGAAAGAGAGTTGCAGCCACGTAGAAGAAGAAGCCTAGGGTTTGAAGTTGCATTCTAGGATTTGTGAAAGATCGTGGCGGAGGAGTTTGAGACACAACGGAGGTGGCGATTACTAGGCGTGGAAGCGGTGCAAGGAGGTTCATGACCGCGGCAAGAAGATTCAGAGACTAAATTACGATTGCGAGGAGGTTGCGGGTGCAACAACGAGGTGGCATGAATTGTGAACAAGGTGCTTTTTGCCAATTGATGGGTTTTTCTTATTTGTAGAATATCCTTGTTTGTGAGTTCTCTTCTTTCACTTGTTTATCTCATTTCCCTTAAATCCCCGGGATGAATTCCGATTGTCTTCTTTTTGGTCTAGAGAAAGTCTCCCGGTAGAGTCTACTTAGACCTTGTGCGTCCTAGAGTCTTGAATTCTTGTTACTTGTGTGTCTATCTTTTTTCCATTTATTTATTTTCTTCCTTTCCATTGTCTCGGCCTTCTAGCAAGTAGTCTTTCTGTTCTCCCTATTCTTCCCCTCTTCCTAGTCTTATATAAATTTTCCATCATTTTTCCGGTCTCTCCGATCTTCCGGAAAAACCATCTACAATAAATTTTGTTCTCCTAGCATAAGAGTCATCTCTTTTGCTTGAGTGGTCATTTGTTATTTTGTTTTGTCTAGTTGTGTTTCTAGATATGTGAGATGCCTACATCCACATTAATCTAGAAAAGTGTTCCGGAAAAAAGTACACCGGTTGCCTAGTATACTCAAGTGTTTTCCGGGCCAAACCGGAAATTGTGATAAGTCTAGCAGGGTGATTGGTGAAAGTATAGGCACATCCCGGAGTTGGTCCATCCCGGTCGACATGACTCTACCGATAACACTGACGCTTTCCAAGATTGATCCGAACAAGTGGGAAGGGACTGAGAAAGGAGGGCAGTTGGAGGAAGACCTCACTCGGATGGGCTGCATAGGATTATACGAGAAACCTTCGGTCTTCCAGAAGGGATATGCAGCTGCAGAGTTGCTACCTTCCGGGACACCCCGGGGAGTCTACCGGGCTAATCTTCCAACATGGACCAGAGAATTATGGCGTAATGTGTACTCTTTTGTAGAAGAGGAGGGATGGAAGCCAGGGTCAACCGGGAGTTGATGGATAAGCACCTATTAAGCTCTTACGATGCATTGAAGTGCTACCGTAGTGAACAATTTATGAATAATCGGTTGAGGAGGGTGGTTGAGTATTTAAACCCAATCTTCCATCCCAGCCGACGTGAGAGAATCACAGCGCGGCTAGCTTCAACATGTTTCCAATAGCTATACTTGTTGATCCGGTGGAGACTTCCAATATACCAGTAGATACTTCCCATCTATTGGTAGATCTCTTAGTTGAGATTTCCAACCTTCCGGTGGATACTCTTGACAATATACCTGTGGATATTTCCAATCTTCCGATCAATCCTCCCAAGGATCTACT
Organism: Bryoerythrophyllum caledonicum; assembly: GCA_963971425.1. Taxonomy (NCBI): domain Eukaryota; kingdom Viridiplantae; phylum Streptophyta; class Bryopsida; order Pottiales; family Pottiaceae; genus Bryoerythrophyllum; species Bryoerythrophyllum caledonicum. Next base: position 9,892,203 of record OZ020525.1, on the reverse strand, counting down.
GGAAGATAATTCCACTCTTCCGGATGGGTCTTCCGGATGAGCCTATGTTACATGTTATTGTGGATTTATCTTATCAGTTGACGAGATGTTACTAGGTGCGGTAGATTAATGCTAGGGTGAGAGTAGTGATGTTGATAAGGCCCCATCGTGCACCCGGTCACTATCACTTGAGTGAATTCTCCGGCTACCTACTATTGTTAAAGTATGTTTTTACCAGTCTCAGACCAGGAGTCTTCCAGTTTACCAGTCGGACCAAAAATACGTCGGTGATCAGGCAACCCTCAATTCTAGGATCTAGATGCGGTTTCTCACGTTTTGTGGACCTAATTTTTGGAGGGTAGCTAGTGGCATTTGTGTACTTAAGAAGCCTTGGGCTCTTATTTTAAGTACTCTTTTCTATGTTGCTTTGCTTGTGTCTTGCCTTCATTGCTTGTCTAGATTTATTGTTGAGCTTGTGTGAGTAGAAAAGGAGAGAGTTGAGTCCTTCTAGTAGGTCTTTTCTAGAATGTGCAAGGTTGTGGCTTGTTGAGTGCTATGCGGTTGATTGTAAGCTAAGGCTTCTGAAAGGAGTAGGATATCCAGGCTAAATGGTGGAGTAAGACCCGGGATGTACTCCAGACTCTACACCGGTTGGACCGGGTAATGTTGCTTATCGGATGGAATCTGGAAAGCCCATAGCTATTTATGAGAGCATCCCTTTAGTGGGAAGTGTTTGGATTGGTGGGGAGGAGGGGTGACACCCTCTTCTTGATACACCGGGAGAGATCTTGGCTAAGCCTGAGTTTGGAGTATTCATGATTTTCCACCCTTACAGTGGATGAGATCCCTTCATCTCCGTCAAAAGTTGTCTTGCTTATGTAAATTACTTAGCACTAGACCGTTGTGATTCTTGTATCTTCCTTGTTTAATTCATTGGCTGTGGTTGTCGTTGGAATCCAGCTTTGCATGACCTGTTTACTGGGACTGTTTTCCGAGTTGTTTTTGGGACTGTTTTCGGTAAATTGTGAGGGTTGGTGAACTAGCTACAACCTTTTAACTTTTTTATGGTGTAGAGTTAGGTTGTAGAGATTGTGGCCTCTGGACTACGAGTACGGAGGGCAATGACTTCCCGGGCACTATAAAAACTTACCGAAAAACTACTCTGACACTCAACAGAATATAAATTTAATATTTGTGGTTACTTGTTACCAATCACCAAGGTACCGGGGAAGCCATTCTTTTGGGTGTGTTGAGGTATTGAGTATGTATTGTTCTTAGATTTAGAAAGTTTGACACACGATAAAAATCCCTGGAAATGATTTGGTTAGGTGGGCTCGCTTAAGGTTGATTTCGGTTAACTTTGAAAATTACGAACCAATGGACTATGATAAGGGATGGATTTCTTGATTCATGGCCGGACCTCCAACGTGACCACCCAAATCTCATGTCAAACTGGGCTGCTTTGATTGCAAACTTTCCTACTTTTGAGAAGCCACTCCTCGTCTTCAGGCGAAGACCCCCCTTGCAAAAGCTTTAACTAGGTGACCTTGTGTTGGAAAAACACTTTCTAGGGCTTGGACCTAGGTTCCATCCCCTTATAACCATGTTGGCCAAGAGAACAGATGCTTAAGAATACGGATCTAGGATCTTAATGCCTCTATGGGATGTTGAGAGAGTTGCTGAAGCCCCAGCAACTCTAGCACAAGGATTGCCCTCCGCCTTTCTGGTCCACATATAATTGCAAACCATCGTGCAAACCTTAGCAAGAACGCTTCAAGCCAGGTCTGCAACACTAGCAATGTACCAATTAGATGCAAAGATGACCTGGTTTGCAACGAGGATCTTAGCTGCCATCGAAAGAGGTTTATTTTGTTGGATGCTCATCTTCCCTCGACTTGGGAAAGCACTTTAGCATTCTTGTCTTGCTTGTTCATATTGAACCTGAGCAAGAACCCAAGACTCATGCTTGAAAAGCCTTGAGGCATTCAACAAACGCCTTGGACTTCTCCCTCGCTCCAAGTCTTGAGGTTGAAAGCAACCCAAATGCTGGCACTTTAGATGAAGAAGCATGTACCCCTCAAGAGATTTGGAGGACATTGAAAGCTTTGTCGAGGTTCTCTAGTGTGCCCTAAAGGTACAAGCTAGAATTGTTGGCAAACAGAGATTGAATCGTGAGCTGCTTCTTGTTTAGCATAATAAGGCCCCTAAAATCATAGCAAGGGTTGTTGAACACGTGAGGAAGCACATCTGCAATGAATTAATAGAGGTGCAGAGACATAGGGCATCTCTGTCGTATCCTTCTTTCCATTTGGAATTCTTGACCGACCTCGCCATTGACCGAGATCAAAGATTGTACGTCCTCGTAGAACGTCACTACCCACGAAATCTAGACTTCTGAGAAGCCCATTTCTTGCATGGTCTCTTGTAGGAAAGTCCAGTTCACCTTGTCGTAAGCCTTTTCAAAGTTGATGGCAAAGATAATGAGGTCGTGGTTTGAAGATTTGGCCCATTCCATTGATTTGTAAACGGGGAAAACATTGTCTACTATTATGTGACGACTATTAACAAAGTCCGTCTGAGACGTGTTGATCCATTCTACTTCATGCATCCAAGAGGATACATACAAAGATTTGGAGGAGAATTTAGAAAGAAAGATTTGGAGACGAGGTTATTTTGAGGGAGCTCTCAATCTATGAAGAAGATTTGTTGGATGAAATAACAACAATCAAACGGTAATATGTGCTTATGTTTCACATTTTTCGTACATGACGTCTTTTGACCATGTTTTTTCCTTGTCGTGATTTTGCTTGGATTACTAACGTGGTGTACTTTGCATATGGCCTTGGTATGAAGAACGATTTTGCTTCAGGGATTTGTTGGTTTCTTTGTCGTGATTTTGCATGGACTACTAACGTCGTGTGCTTTGCACATGGCCTTGGTATGAAGAGCAATTTTGCTTTAAAGGGATTTGTTGTTTTCCTTGTCGTGATTTTGCTTTAATTATTAACGTCGTGTGCTTTGCACATTGCCTTGGTATGAAGAATGATTTTGCTTCAAGGATTTGATTTGTTTCATTACATAGATTTCTTTTTATTGTTAATTTTATTTTAGTGATCAATTATGTTTGGTGTTTCATTGTGCAACAGGTGATTATAGATCAGCCAAATATTCAAATGGACAACTCTATATATGAGTGTAAGATTTGTAAGTGCGGAGCAATGCCAAATAACAAGGCTCAAATCATTTGCCACAACAATGGACGTCGGCATCGCAGACTTGCAGAATTTGTCTTCGACCATTCGTTTCTTGAGTCATGTGGTGTGTCGCATGATCCTGTAAGTAATACGTACTTGTGTACCATTTATGATCTTGTCCTTGAACGTAGTGTGGACAAGATTAAACATCATTTCAAATACGAGCACGAAAGACGTGATGATGCGTCACCGGATGTCCCTACTGTGGAGGTGACAAAGGTTTTTAAACCTAAGTCTTTCTACTCGTCTTCGTACGATTTGTCCAAAGACGTCGAGAATTTTCGATTGATTCAGACGCCATCAGCAATGATTGAAGAGATGGAAAATTGTGTAGGTGTCTTGCGATTTAACATCATACTTCAAGATGAGAGTCCACGACTTTATTGTATGGCGTCCATTTTGGAGAGATATGGAAAGCATATAGTACAAGGATCAAAAGTAAGGGGTAGCCGCATGGTAATGTATGGCATTTTCGAGCATGGCCACATTGAATGGTAACTAGTTGTTTAAACTTATTTTTTTATATTGATGTGTTGTATATTTTATATTAATTGGTTTCTAATGACATGTTTTGTTCAAACAGGTTCAGACTTGTGGGGATTAGATTACTTGATTCAAGTCTCTCCTCCTGAGAAGAAGAACAAATAAATGTAGAACCACCAGGAGCATATTTGATTCAGGCACGGAAATTGTTTTTGATAAATGGTGTTCATGATACAAAATATCTTCTAGGATTACTTGTCATTAAGACATGGGAGTTTTGAGTTGAATATACCATTAATACGGAATAAGTATGTGTCTATATGAACTTTGTTTTATGAGTGGAGATTGAGTTCAAAATGTGTGCTTCAAAACCTTTAGCAAATTACTGGATATGCTATTGGTGTAACGCTAGTATTAGAAGGATGGTAGGCACTAATATTGTGATGGACTTTCTATGTTTAATACATGAAGATGAAGCAGGATGCAATATACTGTGAGATAATCGTGTATGACAGACTTCAAAGAAATGTGGACATTTTGAACAGTGACGGAAATCGGAAGCAAGTGTGGTCATGAACTTGTACATGATGTGAGGTCCACAATACAAATTTAGATTGTTATTTTATGTGGCTTATGCATTCTCATGTAGTTAGTCAATGTTAGTTATGAGAGTGAGTTCTTTGTTGTTCATATTTTTAATGTTGTAATTTCACAGCATATACATGTTGGCAACTGAAAACATTTATTATTCCCTACTATATTGTTCAAGTCACATATATCCATTGGCATAATTTAAAAAAATGAAAGAGCCAATTGTATTGTGAATGATATCAGACTGACGCCCATGTACAGACATCACATCGACGCCAAATTGAATTTTAAAAAAATAAATCATATCATACTTGTTGCCTAAACCTCAATTAATCATAAATTAACCCTAAATTAACCTTGAATTAAACTTAATTAACCATAAATTAACCCTACACCAATATGAAAGATTTATTGCAGTACAAAATAAGCCATAGAGAATGAGACACGTGTTCGCCATTATGGATCACGGCTATTAGCAGTCGACGAATCCCAAAGATTCAGCAGTAATGCATCCAACGCATTTCTGTCATTTTATGACTTAATGAAGGAAAAATGAGCTTCATGCACGTGTCCACTACAGAATAGGGAATTCCATCGACGAACTACCATGAGGGTAAATGAAACGGTTCCAAATGTAAGAAGTGATCCGATAATCTAGTGACAAGCGGGAAGGTCGACAGGAAAGGTATCCTAGGATCTGAGATCACAACTTCCACCACAACTCCCCAAGTACGGGGGTTGTAGTTGTGTAAGAGTCGTATCTAAATTAGTCATGTGTCTTTTAAGCAACGTGCATAGTACACATCACACCATAAAGAAGGGAGTAAAAGTGGGTTCTCATTCAGACCTCCACACCACAACATTACTGGATGAAAACTGCTAAAACTTCTCATGCACCTCTACTAGATTCACACACAAAACACACCCTTATCAAATTCAAGTGACTCGGTGGAGGACTGATTTGGAGATTGCCCACTTTTTGCTGAGTTTTAAACGTAATTAGGGTTTTGCAATTTGGAATGAATCATAATACGGGTTTCTCATTAACCCATAAGGTACCGTGACGGTTTCACACCAAAAAAACTTCAAAATTGTTGGATTCTAGTGCAATGAATAAAGCAGAAAATAAAAACTTTGATTTCTAGTTTTGACCGTAGGATCTCAAATAAGACTTATTAAGGAACACACTCACAAAATTTCATAAACTTTGACCGCACGGATTGAAAGATTATAGTGTTCAAAGTCAAACAAATGGTTCATTTTCTTCCCTGCGTTCAGTGGATTAGCAGATTTTAACTTCACTTGATGTCAAGTTTTTGCACTACACTAGGTCTAAATCCATTACCATCGTGTTAAGCATGATGTTAGTTCCTTATACACCAAATTTTAGAAATAGAGGAGGGGTGTAGCATATTCAAAACAACTGTGCAAGGAGTGCAGTTTCAAATTTTGCCAATTTGGGTTTTAACTTTCTGTGAACTTAATATGTTTTAGATTGATAATCCGAATGGTCAATAAGAAGATCTACACTACATATTGTTGTGGAAGAATAAAAAATTCAAAAATATAAAGATCTCTAAGTTTTATGTGGAAAAGAAGAAGTTTTTTTGGTTCCTTGCCCGACAATGTGTGACAATGTGTGGAAATGTTTGACTTGGGTTAATATGCTATTTTTCACTAAAGACAAGAACTTTTTTTTGACAGTATGTAGGAAAAAAGTATTACTTGCTAGTATTGGAAATCTCACAATCATTAGAGTGTCCTAGCAAAAAAATTTGGAGGTGCCCGAAGTGCCCGCTCTCCCCATTTGAAATTCAAAACCCTATAACTTTTTCATTATATGTTGGATTTAGGAAAAAGTTGTTCTCCCACTGAGGTCTTAGTAATGTCCTTCTTTAGTAAAGATTTCAAAGTAGAATGTTGGAAATTGACACCATAAGAACTTGACCAAACTTTCAAAAAGCCCATTTTTGACACTTGGTCCTTTAGGGGTTAATGAACCATTAGAAAACTGGGCAACAATAATGCGCTCCAGTGGAGCTTAGGATCAAATTGCGGTTTTGTGTTGAGCATAGGTAGGGTTTCTTTTGCAGTTCCAATCATGTTTTTTTGGGAAAATCATGGCTGGGGTTTCTTCTGGATTACCCACTTGGAGACTGGGTAGTTTTGTACAGTTCCAGGAAGAACTCTATCTTGAGATTTTCTTTTTTGGTTAACCCCTAAGAGCCCAGTCAACCCACGGGGGACGTTTTGGATTTTGGGCTGGTACCTATGATTGGAAAAAGTCTTCAATTCTTCGATTTTTTTTACATTAGATAGTCCTTGATATAAGCCTTCAAAGTTGAAATGGGGTCTCTGGGCAGCAGGGGCAGCCAAGTAAACCAATACAGTACAAACACATAAATCGGGCAGAAAATCCGTTTAGAAAGGGTGAAGAAGAGTGGGCAACCAAAATCATGGGTGGGGAAGGTAGAGAACATGAAGACTAGACTTTAAAAGGAGTGGGTGAATGACGTGGCCCTTCATATTGTGAAGGGTCCCCAATTTCAAGCACTGCCCTCCCGTATAATGCTTCATATAATCAATAAATTCATGAAAATTAGAGGTTTTATTATTTTTACTCAATTTCTTTTCTAAAATTAGTGAAGACATAAATTTAAAGTTTTCACCGTTGGGATTCTCAAATGCATGAGGTTGAATGAAGCAAACAATTACATATCAGTTATGTAGTATTTTGTCATCAATTTGAACCCCCTTTCACTAAAGTATATATTTCTACATCAAATAATCCCTCAAATTGATCTCAAATTTTGCACGCAAATAGCTAACAACATTTGGGTCATAGTGGTATAAAACTTTTATCAGACTTTAGTGTAAAAGTTAAAAGATATGCTAAGTCAAAGTGGGTTGACCTAGTCGGGCAAGGGGGGAAACAAACTTTTCATTGCACTTCAACCCTTATGATCTTCATATCTGTGTGGTGGATTCCGACCAAATTATTTCTAGAAGTTTATGTGAATGTCTATTTTAAGATCTTACAAATGAGTGTCCAAAATTAGAGTTTAAAATTAGATTTTATTGCCACTTATCGATTGTGGTAGTTTTGGAGAGTTTCATGAGGAAAAATGCCTTGGGCTCTTAGGGGTTAGGTACTGGTTTGGATCCCTGGGGGGACAGGGATGGACATTATTTCATCCTCTCTTTTGCAGACTGGTGTTGGTCACGCCAACTTGGAGCAGACATGAGTTTCGAACTCCAACTTCGAAAACACAAGGAATTGAGGTGCAATTTGGTGTTGCTTTGGGTCCCTCCGGGAGAGGAGGGGGAGGGCTGCGCCGGCCAAGGAAGTAGTGCAAGACCAAGGCGACGCTCGCGAGTCCGGGTAGCAAGCTACCGAATGGACCCGCACCCGAGAAAAATTAGATTAATATCATGAGGGACGATGTCCCTCGTATCAGATATTAAACTGATAAGAACAGATACTACACTTGATCTTAGCCAAAAGGCCGAGAAAGGTATGCCTCTCCTCTCTCACCCGCCCGCTCTCTCACCCTCCGCTCCCAACTTCGCCACCCCTCCACAATGCTTATGGGTCGAACCACCAACAAGCGTGCCACTCACTCCTGCTTCCTGCACTTTTCAGTGAGAGACTGCTGTCCTGTGCTATTGGGGTCACTCGTTTGACACCCTGCGATATCGAGGTCATACTAAGGCGTTCCAGTTGTGGATTTCACAATTCAGTTGTAATCTTCCTGTAAAAGGTTGTCTGCGATGAATAGGGATGAGCCACAATTATGTATTTCACCTTGTCCTCAACCAGCTCAGAACTTTAGGTATTATACCCAAGTTGTGATACTCCAGGAATACTATTCTCAATCCCCTGTAATACCATGCTTTCGAATTTGAATGTCTGCTGGAATCGATTTGTGTGCAAGCACTTTCATGCTTAGATGTCACGTTCGTGCTTAGATGTGTGACTCATGACCTGAGTTTGTGATGAAGGGATCTTCGTAGATAATATGTTCCGTCCTGCTGTTTTTACAAGATGTTAGCTGAACTAATTTCACATGAGTTTGTCTTATAATATATCTGCAGATCATATGTCTTACATTGAATGTACAAATTATCACAAGTTTGGCTCCTGAAATCACCACAGTAATGATAAGATTCACACCAGAGTTTCAACACAAATCACTGAAAGAATTGAAAATCATGAGTTCTAGCCATCCATCTTTTTTTCTTTCTATGCAAGTCGCATAACTCTCCACTCCTTCCCGGTGACCCAATGGTTGTCGAATGTGAACCAGCCACAAAAATCTCTACACAGCTCACATGGCACAACTGAGATATCTTTGAATACATGTCAACCCTGAAACGAAGTTTTCTTTTCCTCTGGCAAGAAGAACTACGACGTTGTCCACAGCACTCTACGAAGTGATTTATGATGAGAAAAGGTCGCTCTACAAGAATATTACAAGCAAAACTGGGTACATCAAAGTATGTGACTCTCTCACGTCAAATTGATCGACAGAATCCTTCACACTTTTGAGGCATGCTAAAACGTCATATGAACTTCACAGGAGTGGAGCGCTGAGTCCGATGCCCAGCTCCTCTGCAAGCCCATCCCAAAAAGGTAACAACATAGCCAAAGCAAGCAGTATCACGATGGAGAGGCCTACTTTTCTCAAGTTTCCTACTTCGCTGACATCGTTCAAGCACGGCTTCTCTGGCGCTCTCTGCAAAAAAGTGTCGCCAAGTTCACAGGTTCATCAATATTTTCTATGCTTGCCATTCTATCAGTTGAGTGAGACAGAGAAATTGATACAGTGAAATGGGCGAGTACCTGAACAATCAGTATGTATAAACCCCACTGCAACGATAGTGGACCTCCAAGCTGTACACGTGAATTGAACTAATTAGCTATCCAGGGAAAATAAACACTAGATGTGCATCTACGCTCACCTAATTTACAGTAATCAATGAGCTACAACTCAAAAACTGCAAGGAATCGAGCGACATACCGCTCCCAGCCCAAGCAAGAGATATGTGATGAGGCCAGAAACATTCAGAGCGGTTTTCCCGAATGCTGCCTGCAAGATACAAATAAGCTGGACTGTTGGAGAACACAAAAGCAAGTAATAAAAGCCTACGTTTGAAAACCCAAGCAGCTTCTCATGCAAGTGTTTTATTTTACAGACTTAACCTCATTTAGAGAAGCACAATTCATATGGACCAACAATTGTCTGTCCGTCTGAGACAACACAACCAAACACTATTTCTGTATATAGAGGCTTCAGAACACAGACTTTTACATAGGAAAGAGTCGGACCTGCATAGCGCGGCCGCCATCAAGGCAGCCCACTGGCATGAAATTGAAGGCAGTCGTGGTCAATCCACACCTGCAACCGGATATTTATCATCGACCAAACTTGATAACTCACACCAAGACACCAAGACTAAAACCCAATTCAGATTGAATGTGCTTTCAATATCAACAAATGTTTATTAGAGTAATAATCGCAAGCTATAGCAAAACTTAGGAACAGTAGCTGCACATACCAGCCTGCGATTACAAGTGGATGTATGCTCACTGTTGCAGCATGCATAGCACTGCAACCCATCAACAAAGGTTATGAGAATATATATTCGCATAAAGAATTGTTAATCCTATAAATTGTGCTGAGCCCCATTCTTGAACACTCCCATTCTCAAAAGTTGGTTAACTACATGACTGATGCGTTTTCATTTCGTAGTACAATAAAGTAAGCTACAGTAGCAAGAGATATTCCGGTGACCAAGAATGTAGTATTGAATCGATGAACTTACTCGTAACCAATGACTGCTCGGCTAAGCGTCCCCAGAAGAAGAGACCCTTGAAACAACAGGCTAGGAACTTGTATAAGCTCATCAGCAGCCTCTGGGCTCACAGACAGCCAAAGCCCCACAGCCAGCATTGAAAGGGACAGAATGCCCCCTGCCAAAGGGCCTGCTACTGAGATATCAAACTTTGCCATCCGGTCAGGCAAGATAGATTTGAACTGCAAACACGGGTTAGTCAAATCCATTAGTTCATCAATATGAGACAAACATTCTCCTCACAGCATCAGTAATTTCAATGACAGAGCCAGGGTCCATAACATTGCATTTGCCACATCAACAGAACATGTATGTGGCTGCTGCTACAAACAGGATTTCAGTAACCAGGATCAGATAAAGGCATGTCGAAACGAGAGCTAACAAGACAGTGAATAGGAAAAGGATCAGAACAACAGCCAGACAGAAGAAAAGCAAATCAAATCTGAGAAAAAGTACCTGGGTTACAGCTCCAAAACTGCCCAAGGTGATATTGGGAATGAGATAAGGGATGCCCATTTTCACGCCCCGGGGCGCTGCAGTAAGCCAGTGTCCCACCTCCTGATATTTTCGACATCAGACTCATTACACTCGATGTTGCAAGGAGAAAGGGCTGTCAATGTTCTAGTGACAGATATATAACGGATTGAACAGTAATGTAATATCGAATCACGTATCAAACACACTTGAGAGAAAAGTGAGCTCTATCTTCGTATACATGGACAGTGTCCATACATGGAAAAGGTGAACCCCAAAAACTCCCATTGCAAGAGAGCATACATGGAAAAGCTGAACCCCAAAAACTCCATATGCAAGAGGAAGCGCGGAGTCGACGAGTGGCAGCAACACTTGCAGATCAGGAGGAGCTGTCGACTCAGGATTCGTGAAATACTGCACCACATCAGGTGGAAGCTTCGATAACTGCACAGCCACAGTTTCCTTAACTGTCAGATGGAACGACCTGCTTGTGCAAGTACAGCAACAGACCAAAAAAAATTCGGCAGCATACCTCCGTGTCCCTTAAGCTAACTATGGCAAACTTATCACTGAAGATGCGCTCACAAGCTTTAAGACCTACAAATGCAACTAGAAAGAATACGATCATATCTCCAGGTTCTTATCTGATACAAACGTTTGATCATGTCAGAGACTTGCCTGGGATGCAATGCCGAGCTCGAGGCAGGAACCTGCTGTGAGAGTGAACAAAATCGCGGCGATAACGTACTGCCAGAGCGTGGTTGGACCCGGATCTGAGACTTCTTTCCTGAGCAAGACGAAGCTCACGCGAGGGCCGCCTCTGGGATCCTCGTCTTCTGCATTCGGCTCAGCCACCATGAACAGATCATATTTCGAGCCAAACATTTCGCGGAGGCCCTTCTGCAACTTGGCAAAGACGTCTTCGCGCTTCCCTCTCAAATTTCCAAGGAGAAGCACGCCCTCGCCGAGATCGCCGAATGGCTCTTGCCCTGTCACCCAATAGGTCGTATATCCGAACAGCTTCTCCTTTAAAACCTTGACATCGTCGGGGTCAACTTTCTCCGGCCCAATCAGCTCCATGAGGCGGTACGCATCCAGTTGCACGTTGGGTAAGCTTTGTTGCACATCGTCTGCCTGCGAACAACACCGCTCAGACAACAAAACCCACAAGAAAAAAACAACAGAGGCAGAGGGTGAAAATAGCAGCACACGTACAGGAGCAGGTGTGGACGGTTCCTCGGGCTCCTTCTCCGGCTCCTCTGTCGCAGCGGATCCCCCCTTCTCCCCGCCACCATCCTCCGTGGATCTGCAAACCCTAAACCCACGATGCCTCCTCCCTGCGATGCCATGGCTGCTCCACGCGAATCTGCGCGCGTCTCTACTGCTCGTACTCGCCGCACTCAGTTGCGAAACGCGAAACTCCGGCTCTAAACATCTAGCAGTAGGCCCCAGGCGCGTTGCCACAGCATGGAAACGAGACGGCCGCACCAGAATCCCGCTCCAGGGCGCCGTCCCGATGCTTGTCATTTGAATCCCACACTGCCCCACCATTGCCAACCCGAATCACGCACCATCCCACAAACCCAACAACTAGAAAATTCCACTCTACCCCATCAACCAGATCCAAACCCGAATTCAAGTTCACGTACATCTCAGAAGTGTCCCCCGTTGCTTGATTGATCGCTTGTTGCACCCCTCACCGCAATCTGCAACAACTTCTTCGCCTCAATCTGCAACTTCTTCAGCTCCTGACTTGGACAGTGCAGCGAGAAGAGTGGTCAAGGGGAAAAGAGAGGATAGAGAAGGCTCCGGTACATCATCTAGCTATCAATCGCGTGCCCGGGTGTGACACGGAGCTCTTGAGGGTATCGGTGTGGTGGTCTCGCGCCGAACACAGGCCAAACCTCGATATTCGTGCCTTGCTTGCCTGTCACTTAGACCCTCGAAGAGCGTGCCTTGTGTGTGTGAGCCGCTGGTGCACATTCCGAGGAAACCGTCGGCAGGAGACTCGCCTGAGCCTCCAAATGTACTTAGAATATGCGCCAACAAGGTTTCGTTCTGGAAACCGACAACATAACATGTAATTAGTCAAATATTTGGTGGACTTGCCCATCTTGTCAATCCAGGTATCTTCTAGCTTTGGGGGAGAGTTGAAGCCGGACCGTTTTGGGATGATTGATTCTTTTACCGAATCAAATGGTGGATCTGCAGCTATGGCAGCAAATTAACTGCGCATTATTGTGTCTACGACGACAATGGAAGACGGTGCACATATGTCTGACTGCAAACAACACGATCGGTTTCCCAAGATGCACACAGAAAAGTAGAACAATCCACCGCCATCTTCCAAACGTCACCCCGACGTACTATTTGTGAATACTACTGCAGTCACGCAAGACAGTTGCGCTTGCAGATTTATAAATTCTTCCTGGAGACGAAGTGCGCGTCGTCATAAAGTTAAGAAGTAGAGGGATCATGTTGCCAGAAAATTACCAGTTTATTCGGGGGATGAACTTGCACTGTACAATATAGAACTGGAAAATAAGCGCGCGAGCGGACTGGGCGTTCATTACTACTGGCGCTGCTCCCAATCATTTCTATATCAGTTTCAACAGAAAATCTCTACTCCACCGGAACTGATCCGAAAAACACATCGACGTCAGCCATCGATGAGCATGAACACGTTGATCATAGCTAATTAGAGGGGGAAGGTTGAGATAAGGTAGATAAATAAAGGTAGAAATGGCAGCTATGCGCATTGGCCTAGATCGGCAGAGATGACGCGCAACGGGTACTCGGACGAATTGGCGTACTCGAAGGCGACGCTGCCGCCAGCGCGCAGGGGCGCGCCGCCCATGACCAGGCAGTCGTTGAACTTGATGCGCTGGAATACGCGCGAGTCCAGCGGGCCCGCCGACGCGAACGCCGCGCACGCCACGTGAATGTTCTGGAGCTGGCAGTTGCGGTTCATGCACAGGTTGGTGATCTGCACGCTGAACGCCGGGATGCCGTTGCGGTTGCCGCTCCGCCCCTGCGTGATGCTGATGTCCGCCTTACTGCACATCGGCGTCGACGCTCGCAGCTTCCTGTTCATGGGATGCAGCTGTTGCTTCGACGCACTGTAGTATTCTACTCCCTCCCCCGGCCCGTCGACCATCTCACATGCACACATGAGCACCGCACTCAAGCTGCAGTAGAGCCAAACCACCCTGGTCGCCATAGCTGCCATCCACTCGAGAGCTCAAGACTGGTTCCCCCCTCAACCGACTCATGCCAGAAACCAAATCCTTGCCGCTAGATCATAATTGCGACCCAAGCGCCTTGGCATTCAAAAACTAGATACTCGCAAATCTCGCGCTCTCAGCTCCGTCTCATGACCAGCTGGTACCCACACTGGTATGTGTGGCAAGTCTTGTCAAGCGCCACTGCAAGTACGTCTCCACTCCGCAGTTAGCACCAAGGACAGAAACCTGATCAGTCAGCTCCCTGTTCCATCTCATAGCGAAAGTTCCCGGTACCAAGCTAAGGTGACGTCTCTGCAGATCTGCAAACGAGCCAAAGTAGAGACAGTCCCTGAACACGGTCCGCATGAGTGAGGTGTGGCTTTCATACGCTACAGGAGCAGTCATGTACAATCAGAGAGGGAGTGGCGACGTCCTCAATCTGGAAATGGATTCGGCGACCCCGGATAGAAGTATACGACGAAGCGAAGCCCACGACGAAGTCTGACACAGAGACTCGGTGTAACTTGCAACTGAATTGACATTCGTGACAGGCGAGTCGCGTAAATGCGGTCCAGTCGCGTTGCAGGAATAATGAGAGCTTTGGCAGGGGAGCTCTCAGAGGTGGTCGTTTTGCAAGGACAAGCCAGGACACCTGCCTTGAGAGCCAAGTGAAATGATCATTAAATTTCTGCTTCATGATCTCAAGGGTCTATATCAGAAAGGGGTGGCAATTGGTACGTGTGAATTTTGAACTTCCACTTTGAGTTACCTTCAGGCACTGTTGTAATTGTGTAGGCGTCAGTCCATCGTCTCGATATGGTCATATCTTCGATGATTCACCTCACTGCAATGTTGGTGCAGGCCGCCGTGCATATGAGGTGTGAGTCCAATTGCATCCGGTTTTACCAATTGACGACAAGACACGCTCAGTGTCTGTCACATGGGAATAGTACATATCACAGACCACACTCACTATGATATCGTATTAGGTGCGGCTTCACATTTACTGTTACTTACCTCGCTATTTGCCTCGCTACTTGCCTCGCTATTTGCCTCGCTACTTGCCTCGCTATTTGCCTTGCTCCTTGCCTCGCTGTTTGCCGAGCTGTTTGCCGAGCTATTTGCCGAGCTATTTGCCTTACAAATTTAGTGAGTGCTTTTAGTGTGATAGAAATCACTAAGGGAGCACACTATACAAGGACCGAACTCCATGATTAAGGCAACTATGCCGAGGGGCTGAGTTTTGGAATTGAAAGAAAACATTAACAATATGCAGTATGTGGACTTTGGGTCTTTGTAGTATGAAGCCCAAAGGGTTGAGTTGAGGGGCCATGGCCCATGATCCATACCATCTGGAAAATATAAAGTCAATGATTAGTTTTTGATGGTCCAAAATGCGCATTACTCAAGAAATTCCAGTAGAAGCAGATGCGCTATAATTGTTTCAAAACAACAACAAATAAGACTTTTTTATCAAAGGAGAAAATTTATAAAAGTTGTTGGTACGTTATAGAGCCATTGAGCAATATGGGGGAGATTAGAGTTCCAATTCCTACCATAGCATAGTTCAATGCATGATCCTTGGAGAAAAGAAGGCATGGGGGCACACGGGCTTGGGGGCAAAAGCAAAGGCAAATGCAAATTCAAAAAATTAAAGTAAAAATCTAAGTAAAGCAATTCACTTAAAAATCACGGAAAAAACTTAGGAAAGTATAAATAGTTGTTTCACTCTAACGGCTAAGGTCTTGTTAAATTTAGTATATCTTAATGCAAAAAAAGTTAGCACCTCAATAAAAATTTGGAGTTCCATTCTCATTTGACCAAACTCTCTTCAAGAGGCTGAATTTTTGGCACCAAATTCTCAAAAAGAGTTGCAATGTGGGCATTTTGGATGTTCTTGACCCTTGGCCTTTGGTCCCTGGTATGAAGATCAAAGGGTTGACTTCAAGCTCTAAACCAATCAAATTGGTACAATCACTTGGCTTCTCAACCTTGGTTCTTAGTGTTAAAACCCCCTAAACGTCAAACCAAACTAGGAAGTTGGGGAAAATTTCAATTGAATGTATATGTAACTTACTTCTAGTCCAAAACTATATTGAAGTTGATAGATAGTGTGAGATTTACATATAGTGCCCATTTAGTATATTTATGGTTGATTGTCTTTAAACAAACACCAACCCCATCAACATGCCATAGCATAAGCTTGAAGCCACCATAAATAAAGCCCTAATTTTGTCTTTTTTATTTGACATTAGACTTGGCATATTAGGGATGTGTAAGGTGAAATTTTGGTACTCTACAAAACACCCAAGTCTACCACAAAATATAGGATTTGCTTTAAGGAATGGTCAATGTTGTCTAGTATCAGATAATTCTAGTCTAATTATAACACAAAAGCTACCCTCTATTGACAATGCTTGAGTTGATGTTCTAACTTAAAGGTTTAGGACTTTTATGCACACTCTTTAGAGAAATCACTCATAAGTTAATATCCAAGGTTCAAATTGCCTAGAAGGAGCCTTGCTCGTATATTAATTGCCCTTGTGCCCAAGGATAGACTCCTAAACTAGCCATCTTTGGCTAATGGAATCTTTCCATGACACTCATTGCTTGGTTCCTTAATTAATCCTTCTACGAAAAAAATCCAGACGAAGGCTTTTGCAAATCTCGAGCACGTTCCCATGGTTGCATTTTACATTTGCAATTCTTGAAATTTTGTACAGAGATGGAAGAAGAGAAGAAGTACATAAGATTGTAATTTTTATTCTCATCAGGCTTATAGAAAAAAATTTATACCATCTTAAAGAAAAAATTGTCGCGTGTAGGCACGTCGGGCAACTTCAAAAACATTTGATAGGACACTCTAGTAAATTGGAGATTTTCAATTCTAGCAAGTAATACTATTTCCTTTCATATTATCAAAAAGTATATCTTGTCTTCAGTGAAAAAATAATTTTATCCCAAGTCAAAGACTTTTACACATTGCCACACATTGTTGGGCAAGAAACCATACAAACTTCTCATTTTCCACATAAAACTTTGAGGTCTTCATATTTTCACTTTTTATTTTTTCTATGACAAGACATGATGCAAACCTTCTTATTGATTGCTCAAATTATCATTCCAAAAATAAATTTTGCTCCCAAAAATTTTAAACGTGAATTGACACATTTTGAACCTCTGCTCCTTGCACAATTTTTTTGAATATGCTACACCCCTTCTCTACCTTTTAAATTGGTGTACAAGTAGTCTATATTGTGATCAACATGGTGATAAAAAATTAAGACCTTGCCTAGTGCAAAACTTTGACAACGAGTAGAGCCAAGTCTGCTAATCCACTCAACGCAAGATGAAAATGAACCAATTTTCCTACTTGAAACACTATGATCTTTCAATCCATGCGGTCAAAGTTGATAAAGTTTTGCGAGTATGTTAGTTATAAAGTTTAAAATGAGATCCTATGGTTCAAACTAGAAATACAATTTTTTATTTCCTTCCTTATTCATTGCATTTAAATTAATAATTTTGAAGTGTTTTTGGTGTGAAATTGTCAAGTAAATTTAGGAGTTTAGTTGACAATAACAACTCAAAGCTAACCTTATGCAATTTAGCTTCACTCCAATCACGGTCGTCAAGTCACGTTCCTCAAACACACATGTTAGTCTCAATTGTTCACACACAAGTGGATTAAGTCAAAGTATTTATCTTATCAAGATATTGATCTAATTCTAATTCTTCAATTATGTATCATTATACTCAATGCATAAAAAGTCTAACACTCTTTAATGTTTATATGATTCAATCACACTTCTAAGAATATAGACTTACACACTCTATCTGTTATGGTCAATAAGTTTTGGCACTCTAGCTTAATGCTTTAACATACACTTATGCATTTCACTCTCTATCGCATTAAGTGATTTAATTCCACATCATAGGTCTCACACACCAATGATTGATTTCTTTAATGCTCCTGGTCATGAGGACTTGACCTAAGTAGGGTATTTTCCTAATTTATGCAATGAAGACCTAATTAATTTCTTACATTCTATTTACTTACTTGAGCAACACTAATTTGTGCAAATTAATAATAACAATAACATACAACAAAACAAGACAAGATACTCTTACAAACTTTAAGTGCTCCTTGGTCACCAACTAGCCTCTAATTAGCTAAGATTCACACTTCATTGCCTGTGTGGTAATAATGTTTACAAATTGTAGTTATTTATACTAGCAAATATTAAAGGTTGCACCTTGTGGCAAAGGAGTTTCTGTAAATTTCCACCAACAATTTAATTCTAATTTAATTCTAACACATTTTCACCAAAAGGTGTGCGCTTACTAAAGGGTGCGGCTATAATCCTTTTCTCACTTGTAACTCTATATTAACTCTTCAATGTAAATATTTATTTTTTCAATTATATAGCCACTTAATGTAAACATCATCACTAAATATCTAATTTTTAATATGTCTACAACCTTTTTTACACTATAAATTTTGAAAAAAAACTATTTTAAGAAAAATGGCTTGAGAGGGTGCCAATTATAAGTAAAGAGAAATAGTTGTTTCAATCTATTGGCTAAGGTCTTGTTACTAAGATTCTAAACTAGTTCTTGGTGCTTGCTTTGCAACACATTAGTCCAATCATTTTAATGTAATTTTTATATCACAAAACATTTAGAAAGAATGGTGACGACAAATGGTAATTTTTTTCATTTTGAAATGAAATGCCAAACATTTTGGACATTGGATGCATATTAATCCAATACTATCAACGCTAACATCTACATCAAATAAAAAAATATATTAGGTTTTGCATTCTAACATGGAATGAATGTTGCAAGCAAGCAAATCATTTGAAACTTTTGTGTTTGAAAACTTAGTTTGAAATTTCACTTACCAAATTGACACCTCAATAAAACTTGCAATTTTAAGTTTACGCTAGTATTACAAAAATCATAAACCCTAAACTTTAAAATGGTTATAACTTTGTTATAACAAATGGAAAAAACATTAAAAATTAAAAATTAGGGTAGGAATTCAAATTCCTGAACAATAAACCCTAAAACTCATAACTTTAACAATCTTTCAAACTTGCAATAATTGGAATCTCAAAACTTGCATCTCAAAACTTGCAATTTCAATCTCCACAACTTGAACTTACAATTGTGCAACTCCAACTTTCTATTCCAACTTCCAAAATCACAATTTCAACATCATAACCTTAACAATCTTCAAAACTTACAAAACTTGCAATCTTAAATTTACATCTCGAAACTTGCAATTTCACTTAAGTGAAATTGCACTTAAGTTTACATCTCGAAACTTGCAATTGCACTTAAGTTCTGAAACATTGTAATCAATGTTTAATGAACATTAAATTTGTAATCAAGAGTTTCAAGTTTGTTTTGGATAAGCACAAATTGCAATACACAAATTGGATTTTCCACACCCACAAGCTTAACAACTAAATTTTAGAACCGTGCAGAAAACCACGTAGTAACTAACCGCGCAGTCAACCACGTAGGAACTGCGCAGATTATGATTTTGATAGTATGATAAGCACGTTACCTTTATTCAATTATGATTCTTGATATCTGGATGTTGAAATTTTAAAAAATTACTAGCAATTGGCGCTTGCTTTGCAACGCAATAGTCCAACCATTTTAATGTAGTTTTTATATTACAAACTATATATATATATATATATCATACTACTAAAATCATAATCTATGCACTGAACCACGCAGCGATCAACCACGTAGTCAACCGTGCACTAAACTACAGAAACAGTGCAGTCAACCGCGCAATTAATTGTGTAGTCAACCGTGCAGTGAATCATGTTACCTTTATTTTTATAATTTGAATGTAAAAACTACATTAAATGGTTGGACTAACGCGTTGCAAAGCAAGCGCCAATTGCTAGTATATATATATAAATGTAACATGATTCACTGCACGGATGACTGCGCAATTAGCTGCGCGGTTGATTGCAGAGTTTTTGTAGTTCATTGCACGGTTGACTGGGCAATTAAGTGCACGGTTGATTGCAACGTTTCTCTAGTTCACTGCACGGTTGATTGCGTGGTTGATTGCAGTGTGGTTCACTGCGTAGATTATGATTTTAGTAGTATATAATGTAGAAAATTTGGGGATGATTATCTCTCTTTTGAAGGTTGCATTGGTGGTGATATGACATCTATTGTAGTGGTTTCAAGTAGGTCCATAATCACTAAAAAGATTGCCACCAATAAGATTGTGTACATTGCCAATTGCCCCCAATAAGGTTCTTGAGCTAGTAACTATGTTTTCAACATCTCCAATGCTTGGTTTGTGAAGATTTTGATATCAATTATAAAAAGGGGAAGGCTAGTATTGGCACAATTATATGTGCTAGACATAGGACACATTCTATGAAGTCAATTATCATGGATCATAGTTTGCTTTACACAATGAACTATTTCAGTATTGGGAGTTTGAATCTTGGGCATTGCAAAAATCAAGATGTTCTATGTAGGTTACAGTAAAAATACAACCTCCATACACCATTGTTATATATAGGTAATGGGGCTGAAGTTAATAGTATAAGGACATCCTACCATAAGTAGTGTTGATACAAAGCCAATTTGCAATATAACGCACGGTGGAGAACATAAATTCCTAAAGTGGCTAAAATCAGTTGATAAGCTACAAGAATAAATTGGTTTGTACTAAGGTAGAGGCACCCAATTCCGATTGCTTAAGCTAGTTGGGGACCTAAATGACATTGTATGTCAGAAACATATATATAGAAACATGCGGAATTAGGAATGAAACTCAACAAATATTTTTTTCAAATTTAATCACAAAGATTTGCAATTGATATAGAATTTAAAAGCCCAAAAACTATTGGAGCCCATAATCAAACTGTAGAGTAGGTGAGATTTAGTGCCCTCCTTTGCCCAATGCCAATAAGTGAGAGTGAGTAAAAATAGAGAAAACATGCCATGGATAACCAACTTATGGAGGGTACCCAATGCGGATAGGCCTTGTTCAACTTTCGAGGCAAGGCCACCAATGAGAGCTCAATTGAGGTGAAGCAACCCAAAATTGCACACTTCATGACCCAATGCCGATAATGACTGTTATTTTCTCGTTTTGAGTTATTGATTTTGGGTCACTTCATGCACCATTTCAAGCATTTGCCATTTTCATGCACCACGCCATGCATACTCTAGTGATCGGAATTGGGTGCCTCTACCTTAGTACACTATATAAAATAGAAAAAATGGACAATGAAATTTAGCCAACATGCTCACTAACTTTACAAGTATTTAGCCACCTTCTTACATGTATCCACGGATATCACATAGGTATATCAACGGAACAGTGTAGGTCTCTCCACGTGTATATGCTTGAATAGCTTACCAAACTCCTTCAAAGTGCACGTTGTGGCATTTGTGCCGATTTTCGAATATTTCTTTTGGGATTGCTGGTGGGGAAGGACATGTAATTTTATATTGTCGGGTTTCACCTCTCTCTCTGTTTGACGCCGTGTCCTTGGGGAGTAAGAAGATTGTGTGATGAGAGAGGACCAGTTTGTTATCCAGTGACTTATGGCAAGTTGGAACAACTTATAACAGGTCGTGCGACGCCCTGGTCTTCATATGGATCAAATCTTCAGCCCATGCAGATTGCACAGGGCTGCATAAATGTGTCTGTGTTGGGCCCAATCTAGAAGGAGGTTGCATTTGTCGTAAAGCAGCTGCTGCGGCAAGACAGTCTGGTCATCTGCATGTGAAACCAAATGAGTGTGTGTTTTAACATGTTTCTTATGGATGGTACTACTGTCTCCAGGTTTAATATGGCATCACCATATGCCGTACAGTCAACTCCCTCTACGACAGCCACATTTTTCTTACCAAAAGTTATCACCGTCTACAGAGTTTACCCCTCCTATCTACCACAAGAATAATGAGAATAGATGGCGACCTTTACAACAGCGTATGGGATGTTATAATAGATGGTATTGTAAAGGGAGGTGATTGTACTCCTATCCCACGATTCTTAAATAGTATTGGAACATTTAGTTTATTGTTGGGGTCTACATGTACATTTAAAATTTTAAAAAATCGTTTTAAATTTGTGCATGCCATAATTTTACTTGGATAATTACAAAGGCCATGGTTTTTGTTGCAGTTGGCGGATGAAGGGTTGGAAGATCAACTCAAATGATACACATGGGATGATGAACAAGGACTTCCTACTCCCTTTCTGTTGTATGTGCATGCAACTTTATCATTGGATTGTCAAAGAAGGGAGTTCTTGTTATTCCATTATTTAGAAAGCAAAGCAAGTTTGAAAAAGGGAGGAAAAAGAATGAGGTACGTGGAAAATGGGTTTGAATGACTCTGAGGGATTCCACTAACAAAGTTTTAAAATATACAATGAGATTTATTTATTTGAGGGAAGGTTCAAATTTTAAAATATAATCAAAATTCATCTTTACATAGGGTTTTATGTAGCTAATTTTAAGAAAATATTCTTCAGTCCTATGAATGTCTTCTTACAATGTATAATTCTTCCATAAATTCATCATCCCTTTTATTACGAGAGATAATAGAATAACATTCAAGGGTAGCAATACCTCCAAGAAAGGCTACTACAAAAGTAATTTGTATGCTTTTCCTTGCTATCTCTCACGAATGATTCATGAAATTTTTTAATCATGGATTTGTTCTTAGAAGAAGATGATAAAGTGAGTTAAAGAAATGTTTAATATCTTACTCGTTTCATCTCTTAACCCCTAAAAGCCCATTCATTTTCCCTCATGAAACACTCCAAAACTGCCATCATCAACAAGTGGCAACGAAATCTAACATTAAAGTCTAATTTTAGACTTTTAACCGTACAATCTTAAAATAGACACATATATGAACTTACAATACAAATTTGGTTGCAATCACCGCACGGATGTGAAGATTATAGCGTTTGAAGTGCAAAGAAAAGTAATTTTCCCCCCTTGCCCGGCAAGGTCAGCCTACTTTGACTAGGTATATCTTCTAGTTTTTACATTGAAATGTGATCAAATCTTTTACCAATATGACTTATATGTTGTTAGCTATTTGTGTGCAAAATTTGAGGTCAATTCGAGGGGTAATAGATGTAGAAATATACACTTTAGTGAAAGGGGGTACAAAATGTTGACAATTACTACATAAGTGATATGAAATTGTTTGTTTCATACAAGTTGTTGCATTTGAGAATCCCAATGGTGGAAACTTTCAATTTATTTTTTCACTAATTTTTTTTAAAAAAACTACTAAAAATAGTAAAATCCATAATTTTCATGAATATATGGAATAAATAAAGCATTATGGAAAAGGGCAGTGCTTGAAATTGTGTGGCCAATTTGTCCCGTTGTTGACCACCCTCGCAGCTGGACGGAAGGGGAAAAAAATAAAAATAAAAATAAAAATAAAAATTCTTGGTGGGTCCGCTTCTCACGCGGGATGCTGGCAGGCCAACTGACGGCTGATTGTTTGCTGTTTTTTTTAAAATTATTTTAACAACTCTTTTAATAATTTTCAATGATTTTTCTACTTGGACTTTGTGCATAGAAGTCTGGATTCCTTTCCTCGCCCTTTCTATTCCAAAATTCTGCCCCTTTTTTCTCCTCAAATTGCATTGGTTGACATGGTTGTCCCTATAGTCCAGACTCCCCATTTTGACCTTTGAAGGCTAATAACTTTTGAACCAAAAGTCCAAAATCATATTTGAAAAATTCCCCATATAGATTTCTTAAAGGACAATGCAGTGTAAAATTTTCATAAGAATCGGAGTATTTTTTCCACTCAAAGGTACATGCCCAAAATCCAAAACGTACGTCCCAAGTACACTTGGGCTCTTAGGGGTTAACTACAAACAACACAGAAGTGAAGAAGGTGCAATTGTGGGATTTTTTTTTTAATATTATACATTCTTCATCTGTTTATGTAAAAAATCCAAAAGCTTCATTCAAGGATGAGACTTTATAGCCATAGTTTGAAGGCTTTCCAAGTCAAACATAATGTAAACAAACTTCTAAAAAAGTAGTGAATAAGGTTCTAAAACATCTAAAAGTAAGTTTGATAAAGTAGTGACCTCTATATGCTTGTATCAAACGAGATTCATTTTTAACAAATAAGTATTTTCAAATATTAAAATTTTATTATGATTAGGAGAGAGTTATTTGTATTTGGTTTTTGTATTTTAGAGTGGAAAAATTCATTAGAACAAATGCACATGAGCAACAAAACAATACGTTGTGCTTCTCCAATGTGTCAATTTGACACTCTAATGGGATATAGTGCTAATATATACAAAACAACTGTACAAGGTGTACCAATGAAAATACCTTTTTGTACAAGTAACTATAGTAAGTACATTAAAAATCCTTATATATTATAAAACAAGAGTAGTCCACTTCCAATATTAAAAATGCTAGGAGTCTCAATGACGTGGCAAAACATGGACTTCCAACCGGACATAGGCTCGCTCCCAAGTCCCACTTCCCTTACGTCTCTCAAGTCTCCATTTTTCAAGTCCCCAATGTCACGTTCCAAAACATATATCCGTTGGATATCAAGATTTGAAGTTGCCAATTGGAGTTTCACATATGTTTTGGCTTCACCAAATTTTTGTTGTCTTCAATATAAACGATGATGCTTTGCCAGACTTTGTTACTCACATAAAAACCTCTCACAAGCCATCTTTACCATCCCCATTCTATATCAACAAGCTTTGAAACCAGACTTGCTTCATTTGTTAACAAAGCTTTATCAAAATTTGACTTTGATGCATCTTGATTGCCTTCAGGACAAACTTTTAGTTGTCTTTGTGTCAATGCATTTGGTTACATCATTTACAAGAAAAATTGCTCTTATCTTTATCAGACAAAATTGAGATTGAATATATATTTGGTAGATACAACTACTAAATTTGTTAAATGTTGTACAAATGCATCCAACTTACAACATACTCACAGATTAAAGGGTCTTTAATATTACCAATGTGGAAGTTGTGATTAATTTACCACCTATGGAGTATTTTCTTTCCAAATCCTACCAAATCTTATGTCTTTAATATTAAAGTGGCAAAAGCCAAGTTCTTCAAAACATTTGAATGGCTTTACATGAGATAGTTTTGAAGAAAGGAGAGACCTTTTCTAATCCCTTTTATAATAGTCCTTATTGAAAACCAAAATATTTTGCATGCTTGTTGGCAAGTATGGACAAAACAAGATTTAGAACATGGTTTAAATACATGAAGTAACTTTAAGAAGACCAACTTCATTATTGGTATATAATGAAGAGTTTCGGCATTTTGTGGCTTTGTACTAGTAAAGCAAAAAAAATATTGAATGATTATTCAATAATACAGTGGGAGAAACATTAAGAAAATTAAGAGAGTGTAAACTTGATTTTCTTAATAAATACAATGAAATAAACATTAATAGAGAATATTTGTACTACATAGTTTGTTTAGCATGAGTGGTGCAAGATTGAGAAAAGATATAAGTGAGCTTACTATTGCAAAAATGAATTCATTTTTTAAAAATAACATTTCTATCTCTATGGTGAGCAATGAATGATAAGAGACATAGGATGAATGTGTAAATCCTATGATATAAATTTGACATTTCACACAAAAAATGCAAATAAGGATGCAAGGAAAAAAATGATTCAAAGATCAAAGAAAATCAAATCAAACAAAGGACCTGAAATGTTAGCCACATGGCTAAAATTGTTGCAAAGAACAAGTGTAAACAACTCTATATTAATATGGCAAGGTACCATTGAAAACAAAGAAAATTCAAACAATTTTTTATTTTTATTTTTATATTTTTTCCAATGTCTATGGCAAACACTCACGTTCAAATCATATTATTTTTATCAAACATGACAAACTTTAAATCAAGACCTATAATGCTATGAAGTGGTTAGATGTTCAAGCATATGGAAGCTTCAATAACAAAAATAATTGGTTAAGCAAAAGTGTTGAGAAGTTTGGAGATTCAAAGGCATTTTTAATTTTTTTCTGCAAGGAATTCTTGAAAGGGATTCAAAAGCAAATGGATCCATATAAAAGCGTTCATTGGCATTAAGACTATGAAAAAGTCTTATGTTTATTCTTTTGAAAGTTGTCTTTCATACGAAATTGTTGCTACTAGAAGATAAGGCTGACATTTTTGTAACTGATTGTTTTGGTGAAAGTGAACGAGTTTAAGACTTGAAATTCACATTTGCAGGCATTCAAGGCCTAGGCACTATGAAGCTTAATAATAAAGGCATGAGACATTTGTCACGCGATGTGGCGTCAAGGACCGCACTACATCGCGTAGTGTTAGCGTAGATTAGTTAGTTTTAATCTACGTTTGTTAGTGATGTACGTCGGCCAAACTACATCTGCCCAATGGATGTATTTCATCCGTTAGGATTTTGCTTATGTACGTATAGCAGCACGTACGCGCTTAATTTGACGTCTTTGTCAAGTCAAGCTTTGTCAGTGCGTTTATAGAGTGATTAATGAATTCCTTTCTTGTAAAAAATGGTTTATCATTAATAAAGGCTCTGCATTTTCTATTTTTCCTTGCACTTGTTGATTCTTCTCTGATGGAGTGCGATACGCTTGATTGTTTTAGTGATACACTACATTCTCCTTGAGGGTGTACTTAGCACAATTGTATTTGACTATGTTTTTTGTTTCTTTGATATTGGTTGTGATCTCAATCTGTTGTGTTTAGGGATCTTCCTTTAGACCACACATTATTTATTTTGGAAAAACTTGAATTTTTTGAGAATAAAATGTCATGAATATTTGATTGTTGCATATGCCCTACAATATCATGTTGGACAACAATAGACTATGAATTATCATGGAATTCATCTCAAAGTAAATAGACAACGACCCTTGTTTAAGTATAAATTTTTAATTGCCAACAAAAGAGGACATTGATGTGGTCATGAGGTTATTAAATGTGAAAACAATCCAAGATGTCTAATAACAAAGGAACAATATTTGTTTGTTTCACACTGTCAAGCTGTTGGGCTTCCAGTGTAGTTATCAAAGATGGTCAACAAATTTTTGCAACTTGTAAACTTGTGAGATCTATTATGTATGTATTTCAGCACCCCTAGCTCTAATTGTAAATAATTTTGCCAGAGTTAAAAACTTAACCTTATTCTTTTTAAAACCTAACACCGGGTTAGATATTTGAACAAAAGATTGCAGTGTTCATTGTCTGGCTATTGTAAATGGGATCATTTCATCATAATATTGCCATACATCATAAATGATAGTAGCTTGTGGATTTTTACATATAATGCATATATTTGCAGAAAGACTGAAGATATAATATTATTTGTATCAACTGAAAATATAATTTTATGGTTGCATCAATGGAAGAAAATGATTGCTGATATATCTAATTTAATGGCCGAAAAATAATCATTGTGAGAAGAAGGTG
Organism: Bryoerythrophyllum caledonicum; assembly: GCA_963971425.1. Lineage (NCBI taxonomy): Eukaryota > Viridiplantae > Streptophyta > Bryopsida > Pottiales > Pottiaceae > Bryoerythrophyllum > Bryoerythrophyllum caledonicum. Next base: position 9,864,852 of record OZ020525.1, on the reverse strand, counting down.
TGATGAACTCTGAAAATGAGGATAGTGACAAAAATTCTTCTCTAAATGAAGTTGAAAGTCCGGCAAGGAAGCAATTCAAGAACTTGATTAAAAGTAGAAGCAGAGGGACATGAGATGTGGAGACATGGGCAAGAGAAAACATGTTCGTCATGGTATGAGGAATGCTATCTTGTGAACAGTGAACATTGAGCAATCAATTTTGATACATAAGATATACAACAGGTGTATAAAATATATAGCGTTCATTTAAAGTATAACAAGTATAACAAATAAAAAAGATGTACTATGTTTTATTTTTGCATTTACTTACATATACTTAATTGAGACTACCTTTGCTTCGTTGACGACGACAATAATCTAAGTAATAAATATAATGAAATATTGTCCATTATCCATATCTTTTCAAGCTGTTCTTTTCCAATTGCAATGAAACGTAGAAATCCAAAGCTTCATTTCAGATTATTTAAAAAATGGTATTATTCTAAATTAAATTCAAAATATAAATTCCAAAATCTAAAAAATGTGCAATTTAAACACTTTCTATACCACAATGTTAATAATATAAAAAAAATCCACATGAACTTGAAGAAAAAATTAGAAGTTAATATAGGCTTGGAATAATAAAGAAACATTGTGAAGAACTAAAATTTGAAACAATGACATTATATATTGAATTATTAGTACATTAAGTATTGAATCTTTAGTACAAGTATGGGCGGTACTTAATGGCCCCTTAGAGTTCATTGAAAATCATCACAATGCCGCCGGCGTGGTGACATTGACGGCTGCCTTCGGCTTCTTGATGAAGATACTATACGTCGTAGGTAATTAAGGGTTGAAACTAAGGCTGAAATTAAAGATAGGCTCATGTGTTTAAGGCGGAAGTTGTAGCATGCGAACTGTAAGACAATTGTAAGACAATTAAAAAAGTGTTTGAGAGTGGCTCTAGTAGTTTCTTGAGTTATTAGTGCGGCAATAGTAGTGGTATCTGGTGAGCAAAGTGAAAGAGAAGAGCATTGACAACGAGGAGGAGCTCGCTTGGATCGTGAGCAACATCAAGGAGGTGGAGAGAAGGCTCGACCTCTTGGGGTTCAACTTTGAGAAGTTGAGTTCGAGGGTGAAGAACTTTGAGGACGCCATCTCCGAGGACTGCTGCCCTAGGTGGGATTCTACGGGAAGAAGGAGACCGCCAAGAGCCTCAAGGACTAGGAGACTGAGGAGGAGCGGGAGATCAGCAACAAGACTGTTGTGGAGAGCGGCAGCCAGACCCAGATAATCTCTTGTTGGAGAGGCTGAGGAGGTAGGAGGAGGCTGAGAGGAGGGCAAAGGGCAATGGCGATCATTTCGGCTGTGGAGATGGCGGCAGGTATGAAGTCGAGCATGTCGCTGATAAGAACGATCGATTTCTATCTGTTGGGCAGGATAGATTCCCACTTGCGGAGGCACAAGTTGGATACCACCATGGACAAGTGGGAGCTCACATTGGACGCTAGGTTCTTGGTGTTCCTCCTATGCTGTACTTTCAAGAAGAAGAGGAGGATCCTCGAGGGGATGGGGAGGATGAAGGACGCTTTCACCGAGATCGAAGCCTTCAAGGACGCCTTGGACTTCATTTAGACGAGCATGGTGGAGTCTCCGAACGAGGAGGAACACAACACCTTTGCCACGATCCATGTTCCGCTGACACACCCCGGCTTGGCTTGCTACTTGATCATGTGGATCTCGGACGACAAGACGATCGAGAAGTTCTTGTCTTTGTAGGAGGCCACCCAAATTAGATTAAGCCCCAACTTAATGGCAAGGAACAAGGAGAAGATGAAGAGGTTCTGGGAGGAAGACATCGAGAAGACCACCTACAACTCGAACAAGACGAGCTGGCGCTTCAAGAACCAGAAGAGGAATCCGTTGAGCAAGCTTGTGTGAACGTTGTCATGATGTGACTTACTTGTATACTCAACCAAAGTTTTAATCCAACATTTTTTTTATTTTTTTTTGCTCACACCCAACTAATGAGCTACGTTTATTTCTTGAACTGCCCCAGCACGTTTTCTGAAGTGGGGTCACTTCCGAATGAGAATCTGACAAGAATTTCAAACATCTGGCTACGTGACTTTGTGGATGCATGAAAGTCATAGTTGTGACTCATCAGCTGCTAAATTTGAGACATTTTAAAATGTCAAGTGCTACAAATTTGGGATTTTTAGAGATTGCTTCAATTTGCTGTTAGTACAACAGGAATGCTTGCACCAAGTCAATTGCAAACACACCATCACAACAAAGATTTTTTTGTACTTGCAACTACAAAATGAATCCTTGGGTTCTAAGAATCATAGTGGATTTGAGTCCTAGAGTGTTTGTAGCAGAATTGAGTGTTGGTGGAGGTCAAAATTATTGGGCATATGGTTGTGCACATTGTCTGTGCATGTCTGTATACATTGTGCATGTTGTTGTCTTTGCATGTTTGGTGTGCAGTGGTTCCATTTGAGGGAGATGAAGACAAGGATTTTGAGGGACGAATAAAGTCGGATCATTGTGGAAATGGGGAGTGTTGGAATGTCAATATATTGTATTGAAAAGGAGTTGGAAATGAGTCAGTCAAGTGTCTTCACTGTCTGGAAGAACTATTGTGAGCGTGGTACAATGGTAGCGCATAAGCTCATCAAAAGCGCTTAGAAGCATTCAATTCGTAATAAGAGGGACCTTGCACGCATTCTCATCGAAAATCGTCACCTATTTCTTGTAGGTATCATTGAGCAAATGAGGGTGAAGGTCTGCAAGTGCACATTGTCAACGTATATCAAAAGATTAGGTTTTGGCAATCGAGTTGCTGCAAGGAAGCCATTTTGAACCAAAAACACAAAGCAGATAGGCTAACATTTGCCAAGGCACACAAGAGATGGACCCTATCAGATTGGCGCAAGATTATGTGGACAGACGAGTCGTTGTTTGAAATTGGAAAGAGGTCCTGACAAGTCAAGGTTTAGTGTTGAGCGTATGAACATTTCCCATTGGATTGCAGAGCCCCCACATTCAAGTCGGGCCACACTTCCGTCATGATTTGGGGGCCCTTCACTGGCTTTGACAAGTGCCCTATTGTTGTTATGCCACTTCACAAATGCAAAGTGAAGATTTTGTGGATACTGTGTAGGAAGTTGCTAAAGCATCTCTTATTTTTTGCATGATGAGCGTGAAAATCTTATGCTCATGGAAGAGGGCGCCCCAATGCATTGTAGTAAATACGCCAAGAATTGGAGAGTAGTGCATTGCATTAAGAAGTTTAAGTGGCCGGCAAGCTCGCCGGACTTGAATCCTGTAGAAAACCTATGGATGATTGTAAAGGGCTTTGTACAAAATGGGGCAAAACCACAAAACCAAGAAAAATTGATTGAATTCATTGAACAAGTATGAGAAGGCATCTTTGAGGAAATAATTGAGATCCTCATTGCTAGCATGCCTAAACATATGAGGGCTATAATTTATGCTAAAGGTGGTAGCATAAGATGGTAGGTAGTGTATCCTAAGATACTTTATTGTTGCATGATTTTGCGAGTTTGTTGTAAAATTTTCTTTTTGCAATAAAGTAGACTTCATTACCTTTACAATGCAATTTTCCATCCCGTGATTTGGCCCAAAACTAAATCTATAATGCCAATACAAGATTACATCTTCATATTTGTTTTCTGCCCCTAATGATACAATAAACATAACTCATTTGTTGGGTATTGTATAGTCCGCTCCCTTTACAACAGGCTAGTTGGTTTTGCTTGCTATGTGTGAAGTTTGCTATATTGAGCGGCTATTACAATGGAAAGGGGAGTAAATGATGTTGACGTGAGTAACTAGACTCCAAGTGAAGCAGTATGGCTCCAAGGGTAGATACTAAAATAACTTCGTCATTTCTACATAAAAACTAGAGTTTTGATATGTTTCTGCTTTTTCATACCACATTTTACATATGAACCTTCTTTTTCACCATTTGGATTTTTATTCTATGACCCAATTTGATTTACAAGAAACTAAAACTTGTATTGGAAATTTTTGAACCATTGCTGCTTATACAATTATTTTCAACATGGTACACCCATATTCCACCTTTAAGAATTGGTATAGAAGCAAGTGATATCATGTAAAACATGATGGTATAAAACTTAGACCTTGTATAATGCAAAAGTTTGGCACCAAGTGAAGTCAGAGTTTGCTAATCCTTTCAGTGTAGGAAAATAGAGAACCATTTTCTTTACTCCATACTCTATAGTGGATAAACACTAAAAGCACCACGGCCTTGGTGTAGTGGTTTGGGTCATGGCACCGGTGAGGTGGTTGTGAGTTCAAGTCCTATTGCCGGCGTGGTGCCTACCACCATAGTCCACCCAATTATTGTGGGGGGTCCCAAGGCCTCATTGTATGGGGACCCACAAATCCCTTGGGGGAGATGACATGTCGGTTATCTCTAAGGCAATTAGTGTAGGGAAGCACTTAGTGTAGAAAAGTGTTTACCCTCAAGAGGGGGAGTAGTTCTATTACACTAGCCTATGTCCCGTGGCCATATGCTTAGTGAAAAGAATGAACAAACACTGTATTCACGGGTTTTTGATGGTTGCCCCAATCTTGATGTACAATACCCATGGTTTAAGGATTTTTGATGGTTGGTGAAAAGTGGATTAATTCACCATCATACACTTGGTCCACGAAGTCAAGTGTCGTACGACGTCCTTTCGCCATGTGGACAAGTTTGCTCTTCTTACAACCTGCAAAAGCTCCCCAGACCACCACCAAAGAGCGGCTAGACTTAAAAATCGGCGCAATACAATCCATGTTGTACTTCTCATATGCTGTTTTCTAAAACCAATACACGCCTAAAGTTCTTGCCAATTTCAAAAGTTGAGTTATCACTCCAAATGACACGATTCCAATCTTCAGTCCACTTATTGTATTGCAAAGCAAACTCCAACCTCTTTGCCTTGTGTACAATGCTAAGGTAAGGCTTCTTTGGTGCCACTCGTGCGAAAAACTAGTAGATTAAAGAGCCTTCCTGACAGTATCAACCTTCTCAGGCATACTATTTGTGATCTCGGCCAAGGTAGCACGTCTATTGCCTTTAATCTTGCGCACTAAAGTCCTAACATCCGTCCTACTTTGTTTTTGAGGTCTACCTGGGCTCTTCTTCCGATGAATTGACTCCCCCTCTTGGGCCTGCTTCAATATCCTCATTTCAGTAGCAATCTCAAGCTGTTTTGAACCTGCGACCTTCATTCAAATGATTCAAGCCTTCTCTTCAACACTCAAAGAAACTCTCTATGATGTTTAGGGTTCCATATTTTTTGTTTTGAGCATCGGAGAGCAAGAAGTTGGAGGGTGAGGAGTTGACGAGTGAGAGGAAAGGAAGAAAAAGGCGACAGCCTTTATTGGAGGGTATTGTACAGTACAAAGTTTTCCCTAAACCCTAAACCTAATAAATGCTAGGGATTTCCTTTCATTCAAGAGAAAAGATTTCAAAATCGCTGAAAGCATCAATCTTGAGTCCCACAATCTAGCCTGAGACACGTGATACTGCTTCGATACCACTCTGATACCGTCCCCGATACCCGCACGATACCGTTCTGATAACCATCTGATACCCGGGAGACGGAGGCGCTCATCTTCCCGAATGCATAAAGACAGGAAGTAGCAAACATGTCTGCACGATACTTGGACGGCGATGGCGATCCTTCACCTGGCGTGATGCGCCTGCAGCTCGTGGATTGGGTGGTCCGATCCGCCGACCAACTGTTGTCCCATCGATGTCGTATCAGCCAAGAACAATTCCAGTTCGTCTACAGTAGTGCTAGGTTGTGACACCCAAGATCTAGCAATTGCCAGTTCTCAGCGCTTCCCCCGAGATCACTTTCGGTAGTCGCGATCTGTGCTTCATCGCCTAGTTCCTCCGACTTCTCCCTTGCCGGTGCTGCTGAAGTTTTTGACGGATTCCTTCTTTCTCTGGAGTGGTGTGTGGTTCTGGATCGTGGTGGATTCGGATTCGGTCAGTTGAATGTTTGAGAGGATTTGAGGTGGAGGTTTGCGACAATTGGGAGTTAGGCCCTGATCGAGCGAGAGTAGGAAGCAATGGACAGGCTTAGGAAATTGATGCAGCAGCCGGACAACCGCTGGTGCGCGGATTGTGGAGCGCCGAATCCGAAATGGGCGTGAGTGTTCTGCTCTCTGTTTTTTGTTTGGTGAGTGCATCGTTGTATCCAATCTTCCGTGGAAAATGAATTCTGATCTAGATGTCTCATGCAGATCGACAACTATCGGAGTGTTTCTGTGTGTCAAGTGCTCCTCGGCGCACCGTGGACTTGGTGACGAAATCTCGATTGTAAGTGCACTATTTATGATTTTCTTGCTTCAGTCGTGTGTGCAATTGGCGTTGACAGATTGTGCTGAGTTGTTTTGTAATGATCACGGTGGAAGTACTGGTATATTCGGTGGAAGACCTTGCCTAGGTCATGAGTACCTGTAACCTAATTCTTCCGCCCCTGTTCCAGATTGTTTCTGTGACGCTCGATGAGTGGTCCGAGGATCAAGTTGACTTCATGGAGGCTGTAGGCGGCAATGCGTCGGCGAATTCGGTATACGAGAACTGCATTCCTTCTGGTACACGAAAGCCTCCTGCAGATGCATCTGTTGAAGAACGCACTGATTTCATAAGGTACTCCTTTCTACTTTCTGAGCTGGTGAATGCTAAACCTCAGAAGTGGAGAAATTTAAGTGTCCTACTTGTAATAAAGAAGTGCACATACGACTGATCAGAAAATCGTTTCACAACATTTGGACACTCTGTGCAGGCGGAAGTATGAGGATCAAGAGTTTTTGAAGCCAACTTTGCGGATGAAGTCAGTTTCGCGTACAAGGTCGTCTTCCAGAACGGAAGATGAGAGCCCTCCAGCACCCAGTCCGGCTCCTGCACCCAGTCCGGCTCCAGCACCCAGTCCGGCTCCAGCACCCAGTCCGGCTCCAGCACCCAGGCCGGCTCCAGCACCCAGGCCGGCTCCAGCGCCCAGTAGCGGAGATTCAATGAACAGCAACAGGGGTTCATTAACCAGCAGTCTGGATTCGTTGTCAATTAGCAGATATTCAACAACCAGCAACAGGGAAACGATGAGTTCTGGGAACAAGGATTCATTGCTGTCCAGCAACACCAGCTCAACTGGACGCAGTCAGCGTGGTACCGCGCCTGGCAGGTTTAGCAGCTTCACATCGTCTCCTTCTCTTGCGCCAAGTCTTAGAAGCGGCGCCTCATTATCCCATACTACTTCTACGAGCACGGTAATTCTCAACTCGTAGCACATACCGAGGATAGTTGCAGCTTCTGACAATGAACTGAATGGCCTAGCTGAGTTGATCGTCTTTTACTAGGTTGATGTATCGTTTCTCAGATGTGCTTTTTGTTTGGTTTCTTGATGTGCTGTTGAAGTATGTGAAGTGCACTTTCTAATCAAGTTGAGGACAGGTTATAAAGCGAGAGCCCTTGGGAATGCTGAAAGTGAGAATCATGCGAGGCAGGAACTTGGTGGTCCGAGACTTGCTGTCTAGTGATCCCTACGTTGCTGCCACCCTTGGAACCGAGGTAATTCTCTATCAACCCTCCATCTCTTGATTGCCTCTTCCTGCAAAATTTCAATCCTAAGCATGCACCCGGGTTAAATCATGGTTTTTCAAGTTGTCTTGATCATTTCCGAGTACTCTGCTGGCGGAGGGATGCCAATTCTCAGCTATTCATAAATGTTTTCATTTGCTGCAGACTGTCAAAACCAAGGTGGTGAACAGAAACCTCAACCCATTTTGGAATGAAGAGCTCATGCTCTCTGTACCGGACCCTCCTCAGCCACTCAAACTGGTACGTCTTAAATTGGTAAATAATATTCAGTTTGAAAAGCGCTTTTATTCATCGTTAGCGTGTGTATGGGTTTAGGAAAAGTTTTGTTGGGAATCAGCTGTTGATACATTGGGTATTCCCTGCAAAGTCCGCACTTTTGAATATAATGGGTCTACACAGAATTACCCGAATAATAACCATAATTGAAGGCTAATGTTGTGTATGTGTATGTACAATGTTGTTGTGAGATTTTTCACACAGGACCAATGGGATACTAAGTGGGATGTGATGCTACCCTTTCTGTTTGCAGGAAGTGTTTGATTATGACGCGTTCTCAGCTGATGATGCTATGGGAGAAGCTTCAGTGGACCTGAATCCTCTCATCCTGGCGGCGCAAATGCACGAAGGTATGTTCGAAGAGTTCGGTATTGAACAAATAGGCCGGTGGCTGGCCACGAGCGACAATGATCTGGTGCAAGACAGCAACATTGAAGTCATCGATGGATTGATCAAACAAGATGTCATTCTGAGGCTCAAGAACGTGGAAAGGGGAGAGTTAGACGTCTCCCTTGAATGGGTCCCTCCCACTTAACTGTTCCTGAAGTTAAGTCAGAAGTTAAGCATCAAATCGAAGCATGTTATGTTTTTGCATGTGGTATATGTTGATCACTTGAGTGTTCAGACTTCTATAGAATGGCCCAAAGTTTCAAAACAATACTGATGAGATTTTCGACGGCCATCACTTTTGTGACGTCTGAAGAGCTTGAGAGGTAGGAAAAATATACTGCTCATGGCAGATTGTACGTGGTGTGGCCTCGACAATATTCCTTTGTCCACGAGACCTTGGGTTATCTGACCAACTGAAGCAACTGGATTTCAGAGCAAGCGCAGGTCGGTCACACCCTTGACGTGGCCGGATGATGGTTAAACGTAAACAGTACTGGTCGGTTGCCCATCCAAGTCGGAAGATTGGATGCGGCTCCTGCTCCGGTTCCCTGTGGGAAAGCGAGAAAGTTACAAGTGGAACAGCACGGTCCCAAGTGCCACTCGTGATCATCCACAGTGGATCTCATGAACAGGAACGCGCTTCACCCATCGTGCACTCCCCGCACACATGGAATACTACTCCACCCCTCAAGTGTCGGTTGGGCGCTACACCCAAACCCGTCGCTGGACTCAAGATGGAAACTATTTATGCCGTTCCTAGATCCTGTCAGCGCCACTGTACAGTGCCCTCTAGTAAGTAAGGTAGCCCTTGTGAAACTCTGCATGGGGGTGCCCTCTTGCTGGCCCTCGCCGGTCCTGGTGGGGTGCCCTTGTTTGTGCCACTGACCTTTCTGCAATGAATTCTTTCATTCTTTCAATTCTTTCAACTCTGCATGGGGATGTTTAGACAGTGCACCTCCTATCTTTAATTAGCAAGGTGATCTCGAGAAGATATTGTGGATTAAGGAAGCTAGCATGTTGAAGAATGTCACAGTGACTCACTTGCTGAAAAAAAATCAACTATATGAAATACATTAATAAATTTAGCGATTGACATCTGTTGCAATATATGGAGCCCTGAGAAGAAATTGTGTATTTTAATGAGCTTTGTGAGTATGAATTCATTGATTTCTTGTTGCAATGTGATGAAGTTGACTAGTTGCCTTGATTTTGAGCTTGAAATTGTTGCACATGCCTAGAAAATTTTGTTGCAAAACTTGATTTTGGTGCTTCAGTTAGTTGTGAAGAAAGTTGCTCAGTGAGTTTGAGTTGTGCACTGATTCAACACAACACTATGGCAGGACACTTTCTTGACATTGGAGAGCAATGGAGTATTGTAGGAATGAGTAAGGCTGGATCGTCTTTGAGCGAGATTTCACGTTGTGTTGGAAGATCGAAGAAGACTATTTCGTTAGTTCTGAAGAGATATCGCGAGAGGGGCTCAGTACAAATTGGACAGAGGTTCGGACGGCCTCAAAAGTTGCAGGCTCGTGATCGAAGGCATCTCAAGTATGAGCTTCAGAAGAGTTGTCATGTGCATCTTTCAGAACTTGCACATAGTTTGTCAATTCCTGTGTGCCAAACTACGGTACGGAAAGCATTGCATGAGCTTGGACTTCGTAGTCGAATTGCAGTCAAGAAGCCTTATTTGAATCAAAGACACAAGGAGCAGAGGTTGTGCTTTGCAAAAGTTCACAAGGATTGGACAATTCGAGAGTGGAGCTCAGTTATTTGGAGTGATGAGGCATCGTTTGAAATAGGTAAGAATTCACGTCAAATCCGAGTATGGCGGAGTAGTCAGGAGAGATATGATTCACAGTATTTAGCACCAACATTCAAGTCTGGAAGAATGTCAATAATGGTGTGGGGTGCTTTCACTGCATTTAGCAAGTGTTATATGGTCTTGATTCCTTCTAGACAACGCACTGCTATGGACTTCGTTGATGTTGTATGTGAGAAGGGATTATTGCCTTATTTCTACCACCACGCCAACCATGAGCATTTGACTTTGATGGTGGACAATGCACCAGTACATACTGCTAATGTGACAAAGTCTTGGATGGAAGACAATGGATTAAAGACATTGAGTTGGCCCTCAAATTCTCCTGATCTCAACCCTATCGAAAATCTTTGGATGATTTGCAAAGACGGCGTCCAAAGCATGAACCGGCTGCAGAATAAAGTTCAAATGTGGAATACAGTGAATGCAGCTTGGGAGAGTATACCAATGAAGATGTTGAGTGATTTGGTTGCAAGCATGCCCGAATGCATGAAGGCTGTTATTGATGCCAAAGGAGGTAGCACACGTTGGTAGTAGTTGTTAGTTAGTTCAATTTACATCCCATACTTATGGTAACAATTATATATATTCAAATTTAGATGCTTCAATATGTCCACAACTTTCTATATATGCAAAAAAATTGATCCATCATCCACTTCAGATGAAGCATTGACCATGCTTTCCCTTTGCATTTCTGTGTTTCTACCAACACTTCACAGGGGTTACCTTACTTACTAGAGGGCACTGTACATTTGTCGCATATAATGTTGGCTTTCATTAGAGTTTTCCTGAAAGTCGAAATTTCGCAAGGTGGCTGCCCTATGTCAGGCAAAAAGAGAGGGTGATAATGTGCGGGCCTTGTGTCTTTTTCTAAACACAAACTCGGTATGCCATCTATAAGTGGAAATTTTTGCAAGGTGAAAACTCTCACCTTGCGTATTTCTCAGACCATTGGCTGACATTCCTTGAATAGTTCTACAGTCTCTTCAAGCTCCACCTTGCTCCCTCAATAGTACTACACCTATCCTCAAGCCTAGGCCCCACATGCACATGTGCATGATTTGCTATTCACTATTCACTATTCACCATTCACTATTGCACTCTAAATTCAACCGGACATCCCCTTATCCACTCAATCTTTTTGGTTCCTCAATTTTGGCACTCCACATTCAGGGCAACTAGTAAAATTCAGGATATAGGATCTAACTGTGGGTCTCCATGCCTAGTACTTTCAGGAAAACTCTAATGTAGTGGCAACTTTGTGTATCCCGCCGGGATGCCCAACTTGACGAGCTAAGAGCCTGTTCTCATGTCATACCCAACCTGACCAAATTCCTATAGTCTGAATATAAATTTAGAGAGTACCAAATTTCCGCCCTCCCATGTCACCACCTAGCATACTATTCGAGAAATATTAGAATCAATATGCACCTGTAAAACCCTTTATGAGACTAGAAAGTGAAAAGGTGTCCAACCATGATTTGGCCCATCTTTGACACAATATCTTTTGGTTTCGAATTAGTCAGATGGGAGTTATTTTTATTTTGCGGGTCTACCAAGTTGACTTGTCTAGCCTGTCTAATTCTTGAATTCCTGTCAGAGTGTAAAGCGGGTTGGAGAATTATTTTGGTCATGGGAGTGACCCGCCCCCGTTAGAGTTGACAGGACGGGCCACACATGGGAACTCGTTCTAAGAGCTTCTCCACTCCTACCCATCCTTGGTCACTGATTGACGAGGATAAAATTAAAAACTTTATGCCATCACCGCAGCTTGCAACCAGCTAAGGTCTGCTGCCCTCTCGGCAACAAAGTGTGCAAAGGCATGCTAGGGCCTCTTCCGGTTAGCTCCCCCACCTCCTCTGAAACGCCAGTGGGGCATGGGCTGGCGACCTCACCCATGCCATCCATCAGGTTAGAGCATAGATGGAGTGCTCTAGAAGCATCTTCACCGTAGCCCAGGGCCCCAACAAATTTGTTGGTTTAGTGTCCCTTTTAGCTAGATTCTCTCCACCGCGCACGGCGGGACCGTGTCGTGGTCGGGCGGGTGGTGTCAATCCAAGATCAGACACGAAAAGCTAAACACTTGTCGGGCTACCACGAAAATATTCTAGACAAGCAAACCACTCTCATGAGTCATTGTGCTACATGTTAGCGTGTGCTTAGCCGCATATTGGAACATAAGTCGTAGTTCACTTTAGTAGCCGAGAACGTGATGTAGAATGGGCTCGTAAACCTAGCAACTAGAGATTAGGAATGTAGGAACATTTCTGGCGGCAATGTAGCACCTGATCCTAGTAAGTGTTACGGACTACATCTCTACAATCCTAGTGCGGGGCGGGCTCTATTCGAGCGTCTCCGGCCTGGCTTAGCCCGGTTTGCGTTAGAGGTGGAGATGCTCTAAGAACATCTCCAACATTACCTCAGGCAAGTAGCTGCTCGGTGAAGTAAGTTTTTTAGGTCACAGAACATAATCATTGTTGGGTCGGGCATGGAGCCGCATCCTTATTCAACCTAAAATACACAAGCCAACCACTCTTGACTTGCAACCTCAAGTTCATAAAAATTGAGGCAAAGAACCAGTACATGGAGTGTTTTTAAGCACGCACGGTGAACTCAATGACGATTTGACCGTGCACAAAAGAAATCATGCGAGGCCCACAGATGTAATCTTGTTCACCATGTGCGTGGTGCGACAACAAACAATGACTCCTACATTGTTTCATCCAAACCAAGCCAAACGGTGCAGATGTTCTAAACCCAATAATATTATCAATCAACAAAACACATGTAGCAATCTGATGGAATCTAGGAAAAACATGAATAGTATTGGTTTTTGGAATTCAGCAACGGGTTTGAGTGTGGCTACTAACCAACACTCAACGTGACAAATTAGTGTCTCGTGAGAGCATCCCCACCACGGCACATCATATCTAGAAAAAACCCAAGCCCAATGTCGTGTGGCATGGGGTTGATCCATCCGCTGTCAAGGATTAGAGTAACGAGCAAGTGATTGCGGCCCAACATTGGATGGAACTTCGGTCAGGCCTGTCGGCTCGAGCTTGCCAATCAATGGCAGCCACGTGATGCATGGAACAATAGGCGGTATGATGTTAAGGAATGCAGATAACAAAAACCGACGTGCCGTGATGTGGACGTGCACTAACAAAAGTGAACATGGTATGTAGCAATGCAACGGAGTGAGTCTTGTTTCCCTCAGGCAACGCTAGATCTAATCCTTGACAGCTGGGCTAAGGGCCACGCATCTCTCCGTTACCTCCCAGTCTACTACGGTTGGGCTGATGATGTAGGGCAAAGATGTTAATTTGAGGGGAGTGCACAAGTCCCTCTATGTACCTCCAACGAGCGTTGTACCAAGCAACAACCTTGGGTGGATCCCGCATCATTATAGCGAGGTGTCACGAGGCTCATTTTCTAGCACTCTTATTTTGGAGACCTTACAACTCTTTGGCAAATTAAATGCCAAATTTAGAGCATACGACTCCAAAATTACTTAAGGGACCTACGACGATGATTTTAATACCATTGGTGGTTTTATATTTTTTTGGAAGGGATCCACTAATACAAAAATAGGGGATTTTTTGTCCCCAGTCCCTCCCACCCGGACCTTATTATTTCATGGTATCGGATGCCACAAAAGGCCAGCTAGGGTAGGCCTCATTTATCTAGCTTTTGTCTTATTTCAAGTCTAGAAGCTTTTTTTGGAATTTTTTTGGCCAAATTTGAAGGCTGTGATCCTAATTTATCCTTGCAAGGCCCACATTTGTCTAAATAGGGGCCCACCATCATAAAAACATGGGCGAGGTTTTATCCACGCCCCTTCTCTCTGCCATCCGTCATCTTGAATGAAAGGAATCCCTCCCACCCTCCCGACCCTGCGCCCTGTGCAACGCTCGTTGGGGGTTCTAGTAGTATTGTAAGGTAAGCTCCCCCATAACCAACAAAAACCCACAGCCAACGCCTACAAAATTGGGGTATATCCAACCCTCTTCCATCCCATTACCACCAACTCAGCTCCAAATGGAGGTTTGCTATTAGTCAAAACCCTTACTTCTGGTCGTTAGTTATGGGGGTACCTACTGCTGGCCACCCACTAAACATGGCTCCACAGTTTGAAAATTCATAACTAATTTAGTTTTCATCGAAAAAATATGAAATCACTTGGGTTGGAATTGTAATTCCATTGGCTATCACTGAAAAATAATAGAATAATTATCTCCTCTCTCCATATGTGCACATTCCTTAACTTGTTGGTTTTAGGGGGGCTTACCTTAGTGGGTTCTGCACTCCTCACGATGGACCGGGCGCGTTGCGGTTGATGGGATCGACGGTGGACGGTCACAGCGACGGGATTAGGTCGGGGTTCGTGCGTGTGTGTCGGCGAAGACGGGGTGGATGGTGATAAGCTCCGCGTCCGCCTCGATCGCCTTCCTGGTCAGATACCATCCGCGTGCCTTCCAAGCTGGTTGGTGGGCCCTGTGATGTCGGGCACATGCAATAATTTCATGGCTGTTGCGAGGATGCCAGTGAAGCATTTCAGCAGACTTATCGGCAAGCTCCAAGCATCCGCTATTTTTGTATTACACTCCCACATCACCTTGCCACCTTGTCCCACCATCACGCTCTTCTTGCCATGAGTGCACACCCCAACAGGTTGCTCACGAAGATTTGCACTCAGTCTCCAGACCGTTGATCGTCTTTTAGTAACGTCTGACAGTTGTAGTTGTATACCGATCACCATTGTACCGTTGCTAGTAGTCTACTATCAAAGCTCGGGTCTTGGTGTTTCTACTTGTGTGAGTGGTTGGTTGCTATGGCGCCCAACGGGGAAGATGGGAGCTGGCTCAGGAATGCGACGGAGGAGAGGAAGAGCTTGGACTCGATCTCGAGGCGGATGTCGGGTCTCAAGCCGAGCGATGATGGGGAGGAGGAGTACAGCGGGTCGTGTTTTCCTCGCGGCCGGAAGGTGTACTCGGACACCTCGAGCCTGAAGGGCGCGCCGTTTGCGAGGCTGGACGCGCACCAGGATGCCGACGGCGTGAAGGCGAGGGTGCTGGGCGCGCTCTCTTGCTGCTGTGGGCAGACGAGCAGAGGTGGGTCGAAGGGGAGCAGTAGTCGGTGGGAGGATCACGACCTGGCCGGTGCTGATGGGTGTTGCGAGGCGCCCACGACGTACTGGAAGCAGTTGGCCAGGAGGGCGAAGGCGCATGTGCATGTGCGGCACGCAGCTGCGCACCCACTCAACTACGATCCCCACAGCTACCAGATGAACTTCGACGACGGATGCCGGCGCGAGGATCGCGTCTCGTCCTTCTTGATCGACGAGAATGACGACCCTGCCAGCCGCGAGCGGGCAATGCAGTCCGCGCTGCTGAAGAAGTTCGCTGCCAGCCGCGCCCAGCAAGTCGTCGCTCGAGAATAAGAAAAAGGGCACGTGGTTTCCAGGAGCACTAACAATGTGGAGGTGAAGATCAATTTCACTTCTGTAGCAATTATGTATGGCAGGAAGCCCTGTAAGGCTTCTGTTTACGCAGGGTTCGAGCTTGCGCACTTGCTGCCATGGCTTAATATGGCCGATCAATTTGGCTGGGCATTGGAATTCCTCAAGTGAGGGATGAAAACGCGCTCGTCGAGAGTGCGGTGAGGGCAAGCACTGAGTAGCGCCGGAGGTATTTGTGAACTCTTCGGTAGCCGTCGATGGAAAGTACCGTTGACAGAGTTGCAGCTTGTGTAGAGTTGCATAAGATTCTCGGGAGTGATCGTCGAGAATGTGTATCATGAAATGGGATGCCCGTGAGCAGGAGAGGATAAGCAATTGTTCAACTGGTAGTGAGTATTCCTGCCTGTTTCTACATCTCTGGATTAGCGGGCTTCTTTGTATTAGACTATTTTTTGCCACTTAGGGTATATTTCACCCATGGGCATATTTGAACATAAAGATAGATATTCTTCTCATTTATTTTGTTGTAAGATCTGTCAAGAGGCAGTTTGATTGTTGATTGTTATGGAGGGCTCTATTCCTGCTAGCTATGGCTGTCTTGAAACTTCATCAGTATCTAATTTTGGATCGAAGATGCTGTGTCGAGAGATTTTGCAATGCCATCCTGTACTTGTTCAGTTGTGGTGGTATTTTGTTATGACATTACCTTGCCATACATGTCCACGTCGCCTTATTCAATATGAGCGTGCGTATCAATGTGGATTTCGTGCGTTTTAGAACAATGAAACGACGGAGAGCCGCTCAATGTTGCCATTCACTGGCGAGTAACACGCAGACACTCTTAAAATACTTTCATCAGTGCTCCAGTACTTATCAAAGCATAATTTATTGCAGCAGAGTACAAATCACAGCGCCAAGATGACGAGCTGTGAAATAGCGAGCAAGATGGGGTAAACCAATAGCAAACGAAGATTCACAGTGAGGTGCAGATGTGTGGACTGAGCCTACCCTCTGTTTTAGGCTCTCTCTCTGTGACCCCATTCTCAAAACCTGGTTTGTGAAGAAGACCTCACTCATTCAGCTTTCACAGATAAGGAAGAATCTCCAATTAACAGTCTGCAATCGGGTTTCCTTGTCGCAACCAAGATTATTGGAGTTGGATCCTCACTGATTATCTTCATGCAGATGACTAGAAATCTAGAGCAGTGCCCCAAGTAAGACCAGCAACAGGGGCGAATAGTCTCGACATATCCACCAAAAGTTCGATCGGAGTAATAACTGAACAGCTTCTCAACCAACTGCAACTTCTCAATCTTGGTGTCACCATAGAAAGATCTGCTGGTAAGCAGATCACCGTTCTCGTAAAACGACAGCCTTAAATCGATGTAGCAACCATCTCGAACGGCGTCGGATTTCATCACAAGCTTATAGTCATGTAATTTCGTAGGGTTTCTAGACGCATCCGCTTGGCATTCCAATGTGATGGGACTTGTTCGCTCCTGACTAGGACTATCAGGTAGCCCTACCGACCCATCTTCATCGAAACATGTTTCGCCATCCTCCAAGAGGCAGTTTGCTGTTACTTGGTCTATCAGGAAGCGCTCGGGATTGACTACTCTCTCCTTCCTGAATTTGTTGCACCATATAAAGAAGGACTCACGCTTGTACAGTTTTGGAAAACCGCGGACTCTGATAAACAGGGGACGGAAGAGTAACTAGAAGCATTGATTGCGAGATAATACGCGTTGAGACGACGGGCCACCAAGACAGAAACATAGATTACAATAGGGGCACCTAAGAACAGGTAGTAGAGACTTTTTGTGTCAGAGATAAGAGGAATCAAACCTGATAGAGAGGTGGTAGCGACCAATGCTATTAGGACAAACTGTTCCATTCTCACGTCACATATACATCCTAGGAAATGGTGTTGCACCTGAACTGGTTTCAACGTGTAGAAGTTTTTCGTTAACTCTCAAAGGATGTCTTGAATAGGCATGCAATGTAAAATGTCGCTGAATTCATCAACCACAACCGGATGAGGATTTTCGACCCACCGGACCGTATTTTCAGCCAAGTTGTGTAATCTTTGGGAATTCGGGTACATCCTCCTTGTAATCTTGTTTCTGAAGAAACAAAAGTATCTCTAAACGACGTATTCTTGGAGACTTCAACTTTTAGAAGGAAGCCACTAATTGTAGGACCCCGGAACGTCAGAATGTGTCCATCATCCGAAATAATGAAATATGGGAGATTGATCAATCTGGACCAAAGTTTCTTCAGGTTGAGAAGAAGCTTCGCCTGTTGTCAGAACTGTAGGATCATCACTATGGCTTGTCGCACTTATATCCGGGACAGAATCTTGAACACTAATGTCTTGGAGATGAGTATTCAAGAAGAAAACTCTTGAAAGCTTGAAGTTCTCTCCAGCGCCAATGTAGATTGAGTGATGACTGTACCTTGGTCACCATAGAGAAAAGTATGAAGTACCTGAGGGAGGTGTGAAGCAGGTCCTGAATCTGATTGCTCCAGCGTGCAAATCGTAGCAGTGAAATCGGTTGCCACAATAGCATGCCAAGGGCTACAAGGCAGCACATTCCTTAGAAATCCATGTCGTTTTAGAAACGCAATGAGTCGTGAGGGTACCCAGGGAAACCATCCAGAAGCCAGGAACCCGAAAAAAATGGTAAAGGGAGCCAGAAAGGTGTGAAGCGCACTGGCTTGTCGTTGTAAGAATTGTTCAGGACCAGCGAGAGGATAATTGTCAATAGCCCAAACACCATAAAAAACACTCCGAACAATTTTGTTGAGGTAGGTCCTGACGCCAATTTCCTTCCCTCGAACCGCACGTTTCCTGTGCTCCTTTACAACAGTGGCCGAGCTTTCAATCCTCTTGTCTATCGAGGACATGTCCTTCCGTTCGACTTGGCGCTCCACATCATCCGGGTTGTGCTACGACGACTTTGGGACTTGCAGCTCTTTTCGCCTCTTATCCCGACGCTTAGTACAAACTATGATACAACCAAAGATCAATACTACAGCGACAGTATTTGCGCCAATAAGAATTCCGATACGTTCCGATTGTGCAAGATGAAACAAGCAACTGACAGTGGCCACTTTTCTACGATTATGCTCACAGCCGGACTGGAACTCTTAAATTTCACTGATAATCCAGGGACCTAATGAAGATCTTTGTGAAACCACCACAAGCAACTAATGTGAGTCTCCAAACTAACCTGCCTGCTCACTCCACCCACAACTGATGACGGGTTCAAAGGTTTTCCAGAGTCAAAGTGAAAATAGATTTTCTGTGGTGAAATGAAACTGCGCCGTAGTCCCTCCTAGCAACTTCGCATATTACAATACTCAATTTTAAAGTTTTGCCGCGGACGAGTCAAAAAAAACGAGAAACAAGGTGGTCATCACTGCTTGGCCATCCTCTATACGTGAAAAACGCTAGCCGTGCAATAGCAGAGAACAGGCACGAGGATCAACTTTTCTGATCTACTGCTACTCACTCTCGAAATTGGGTTAACTTCGCATTTCGCACATGCACTCGTTCGCAGCTTGCACTAGTACTCTTACCGACAGAAAACACAGAATGAGGCTCTGAAAGCGAATCATAGTTCAGTACGTACAGTAGCGCAATTGCATAATCGTCATGTAAAAGAAGCGAAAGGCTGCCACTTACGAGCAGGACGTAGTAGTACTCTATACGAAACCAGTAAGACTAAGATCATGATCAACTAAACCACTGCAAAAGGACTCAAAAACCGCATAGGATATGCGCCTGGAAGAAAAGGAGGACATTAGGAATAAACAGGAGATTTCGAGATTTCCAGGCAGGTGATTACCGACTATACGTTATTTTGGACTTGCGCGTTGGCGCTCGACGCGTTGGCTCCGTCAAATTGCGTGATGGCGCTTGGTTGTCCATGTGCAGTGTAGACTGTGCTCAAGGAATCGGGGGGTATCAACGGATTATGGTTCATATATAAATCAGTGAATTTGCCTTACTTGAGCCACTCTGGCACACCCCAACCTTGATGCTCAATTCTACTCATTTTCTTTACTTTAGAAAAAACTTAGCTAATTCATTTTGTTGCAAAAGAGAAAGGCGGACCAGTAAAAACAATTTTCATGCTCCTAGTTTTTTTGGTTACTAAATTTCTATGTTATAAATGTGCATCAAGGTGCATCTGCTGATTTGTGTTGTATTACAGGTGGGCTTTGGAAGCTTTTATGTATAGAACTTAACCACTTTGTGTTTAGCAACTAACATTTACCGACTAACACTCCTTTTCTCATTCTATTTCTTTCAACTCTGCTATGACCATAGTGTAAATTGTGAGTCCTAGGTCAATGATTGATCGAACGACAGTCATCGTTTCTTTCCTTCAACGATGGTATAACAGCATTCCCAGCTAGTCAAGGTGGGACACTAGAAGCATCGCCGTGGAGAATCTGTTGCATCATTGAATTTACCTCATCTTTGTATTTTTTGACGATGAACCATATTTCGGAAATCTTTTCCCGGTTGCGCTTGATCATAAACGCAATCCCATCATCGTATGTTTTCTTTCGTAAAGCTTCTATGGCCTTTACTTTGACGTCCTCCTGTTCCAAGGTCGTCATAATGATCATGAGCATGCATGTTTTCATACACGGATATTGTTTTAGTATTATGCACTAAAGCTTTGGTAATGTTATGCCAAGTTCCTGAACAACAGAAGTTGAGCTGAGACTCAGAAGAATGGTGTATACATTGTAAGTTTCTGAAAAGCGTTTGAGCGTACCTCCAAATCCATGGTTAGGCCGTGTCCATCTTTTGAGGCTGAAATGCAATTGCTCATTACCTCTTTGTCTGATAAAAGCTGCAGAGTAGACAGGATGCTAGAAACATTAGTTTTGAGACATATGTGTGCAAACATGCTGGTTGTTCGTGCACACTGAAATGCAAAAATATATGTACATTACACAATTGAAAGAACATACTGCGATAGCATCATCATTTAAGTCTCCTTCGAGGTCACCAATATCGTATTTGTCTGCAATAGCTGTTGATGCAGCTACAAGGGTTTCAGACCATTCACCTTCGAACGCTCTCATATTGCCGTAAGTGAGCACCAGATGTCAAGGTCACAACCAGGATAAGCTGACTATTCAATTTGCAAAATGGTGCATGTAAACTATTGAAACTTTAGGAGGAGGATATAAATCTGCAAAGAAATTTTTTGCATGATCAAGGGTTTCGTAATATGTGTCTTCAAATTCATTCCACAGTTTCTGAACAAGCCAACGCAAGCACAGTGAGAGACGTGAATGAAAAAAGATTCAAGTGAGAGACGTGAATGCAATATCAGATTTACAAGTACAAATGAGCGTACATTGATTTCACCGTATGTTTCAATTTCAGTCTCCATTAACTTTTCTAGCAATACGTCGGTATCCTTCAGCAGCTCCATCAGCTTCGGCTCTGCAGTTGTCCTGTCGGCTCGACATTCTTCGAACACCTACACAGATGCAGGTTCGTTGAAAATCAATCAGAGGTAGAGAAGATACTTCAAATTTTTCAGCGAGCTTGTGATGCTATGACGTGGATCATATATTCTTCACACTAGTTAATATATCACCGATAAAATATGGACAAAATAAACTCGGGGTCGCACTTTTTTCCTTTTTTTGTGTAGATCATAAAGAAGTGCTCGACCTTCGCCATCTCGCCGTGCAAGAACACCCTTAACTGCCAGCTCGTAAAGGCGTCTCTCTTCACATCGTTTGCTGTGAATGGCAACAATCTTCGCGATCAGATCTTCTACTGCATGCTGGAACTTTTCACGATAGCTGTACCATTTGTTAAGGTGACGGTTTCTAAATCTACACCTTATGTTCCCTCTAATGATCTATATATCTGCACTATTCAATACAGTCAGCAAATTAAAACCCATATGTTTACGACGATGATCATTGCATCAAAGGATACGCATCAACTCCAGCTTCAACAAGTCCAGGAACCGTCAGAAGTTTGTCATTCTCGGGATCTCTTGCGAACATATAATCAAAATACTCGTACATACCGTCAAGATGACACAACTGCATACGAGGAGATGAAACGTCAAAGGAAATTAAAATTCAAGTTAAAAATTTATGGATGTTTTCTTCACAGGTAAAAACCACCTAAAAATAGGCACAATGATTTAAGTGCACATCAAACAAATAGGATTCAAGCTAACCTAAGTAAAAATCAATTGGGCAGAGCAGGAGCTATAAGACGCCACGTAGGCAGTATTGACCTTGCAGATGTTTAGTTCAAAACTTACAATGAACATTTGACCCTCAATCCTCTTTGCTCTGCGTGTGGTCCAGGCAATCGTATCCAACCTATCCTTCTCCTTCTGTTCTGTAATTGTGTCTTGATACGTGTCTCTCGCTTCTTTGATCTAAAATCGCTTCAAAGCGGCTTTTGTAATGATTGACATTATGCATTGCGACATACTTGGAATCCAAATTTCTCAATGTTGGATTTCTTCACAACCAAACATTTTGAGATCAAAGAATTTGGGAGCAGAGAAATGGAAGAGTCATATTTACCAGGCTCGGAAAACATAAATGGTGATCGAGGTACATCAGGTTTCGCATCCACGCTATCGTATAGAGTCTGTACTCTGGGTCCTGCACAAATCTGTAACAGAAGAATATTTCTATGCAGAAAAACGAATATCTGACAATTCATATCAGAAATAGACCAGATCATAAGTGCACCAGGTTGTCTACAACCCGTCTACGCAATCATTCTATGCAGACATGCCCTCTTCCTGACAGAAAAATTATTACTGCAGCTTGGTTCATGAAAAGAGTCACGAGTTCAGCCCCTATACAGAATGGATAATCATCATGTCATATTTCAGTGTCTTTGAAAACAGAAAAATTTGTTACACTACCGTGACATACTTTGCAGTTTTAAAGTAAATCAAATTCATTCTATATTGATAAATCTGATCATGCTATCGTGAAAGTATCTTCAGAGTTTCTGCATTTTCAAATGGAAATGGCGTCACAACAACTATGACCTGCACACACTAGGTTTATATGCAATGTCCATTACTGAGCTTCAGAACCCATGAAACATGAGATTTTGGAACACTACCTTGCAAAGGGGATTGCCTTCTAGACACAGTAACCGCAAGAAACGAAACTGTCGCAGATACAGAACCTGCAGAGAACAATCCTCCATGTGAAGCTTTATATCCCCTCATTTCCCTACCAACATATGAGAAGGTTTCATGCTCACATAAATGCAATACAAATGGAACAACGGGCATAAATCAATCAAAAAGAGAAGGTTTCTTGCTACACAGATGCACACTAAGCATAAGAACCGCAATATTCCATGAGATCTAGCTATTGTGAAGTTACAACGTATTCAATATCCATCCACGTACTTTGTCCAAATCTTTAATTTGATTGTTGCCAAGAGACAGTGACTTAATTTCTTCTAAAGCGTCAAGGCCCTCAAGCTGAGTGATCTTGTTGTTGTAAAGTGACAAGTCCAGAAGCCCCGTCAACGCGCTCAAGTTCTCGATCCTCCCGATTTTGTTAAAGGAAAGATCTGCGGCCATCGGAGCCATCACTTATCCATCATATTTTCATCCTGTATTTTACAAATCCAGAGGTATAACAAATAGCAATTGTCAAATTTAACCTACAGCAGTTTGTAGCAGCAAAGACACTCAGTGTATATATTGGTACAGTCAAAAGAAAGAAAACCAATTTCCAGTTATTCTTCTCCACGATCAAGATCAGGCTTTCAACATACCGAGGTCTGTGAGATTGACAAGATGACCAAGATTCTCAATCTTTGTGAGGTTGTTGTTGTCAAGCTGCAGTTTCGTCAGGCGCTCCAGTCCAATCAGGTAATCAATATTCTTAATTCCTGCATCGCATGTGCAAAAGCTGTCCCATATTAATTTCTTTCCCCCATCTCTCTCTGAATACTCAATGTACAGTAGAAACCGAACTTTTGAAAGTATATTCTTTCAGAAACTCAAATTTTTGACAACTTTCAAATTACAATTCGGCCCGTGGCCAATGACTTACCAAAAAGCTTAGCTGAGAACTAACAACTACTCAGATTCCATTCACTCCTCTGTCTAACCGCGCCTATATTTCACTAACAATTCGCGCCATGGCCAATGCCTAACCCAGGTCACAGCTATAGACTCACAGAAAACTTCATTGGAAGGAGAGTAGCAATGGAGAACCTCGATAGGAGAAGTTAAGCCAGTGAATTTCCTTCACTGGCAGCACTTGTTTGCGCTCCTCGATTCCTTCAGTCGCTGTGCCTTCAATCTTAAAACCAAAACCAGCACCGTCCAACAATCCAACTCAGCAACCATTGTTCGTCGTAATAAGCTTCAATACCGCCATATGAGAAAGAATACAAAATAAGAAGAAGCCGTAAACCTGAATGGCAGAGCGGAGAAGCTTGGTGGTGATAGCCTTCGCTTCCCCCATGGTGAAGGTCCAAATATACAAAGCACTCCGCCGTCTAACGCCGCCGCGATAGATGCAGTCTTCACGAGATGACTATCGTGCCTTCAACCTTGAACCACAACCAGAAGAGCACAACAATTAAATCCAGCATCCATTCTAAACTCCAATATGGCATGTCCACCATGGGAAATAAAGAAAACATAATCGGCAGGGTGAGGAAGCTCTTAATATTGGATTTCCCTTCTGCTTCAATTTCCTCACGCTAGACTTCAATGCAGGATAAATTGAGCATTAGAAGAGGCTCGGTAGCAATAACTCTCTCTTCCACTTGGAATTGTTCGCCTTACTAAACTATAATGTTGGAGGAAAAAATTCGTACATTAGAAAATAAAGAAAACTTGAATGAGGAGCGGAGAAGCTCGGTAGCGGTCACAGCTTCCTCTTCCGCTTCGGTTTCCTCATACTAAAATCGAATGCAGGAAAAACTATGAAAGACGAAAACCTGAATTCAAGTGCAAAGTAGCGTTCTATTTCATAACAATTAAACGTTATACTAAATTCCAATGCAGACACATCGACCATACGGAAAAAAGAAAAAGAAACCTAAACTCGGTAGCGATGCATTTCTCGTCTGCTTCGATTCTCTCACACGAAACTCTATTCTCGGATAAAATGTAGTAACGAAAAACAATTAAAACATGGACGGCAGAGCGAAGAAGCTCGCTGAAGATAGCTTTCTCTTCCGCTCCTTTGTTTCGCATGCTAAACTCCAACATCGGATGAATCGAACATGTGAGAAAGAGGAAAAATTACCTGAATTGCAGAGCGCAGAAGCTCGGTGACGAACGCCTTCCCGTTCCGCCATCGCGGAGCTCCAAGCCTGTGCCGTCGAGCTCCAACCCTTCACAGATCTTCACATCAATATCGTTGCCTTGACAGGTCTACATGATGTCCAATTTTCAACAAAATCCACCCGAGTATCAAGATTGTATCCTGCAGGTATTATGAGGGTATTGCATCAATATAAAACGAGTATCACACCAGTATGAGCTTGTCGTCAACCGTGAACTCTGATTGCAACCCCTCTTCACTGCAACAGCTGCAACTTCTCATCGTCTTTCCTCGTTCATCATGTAGATGATAATCGTCCATTAGATGGAGATTCGCGTGCTCTGTATATTCCCTCGGCGATCAATGCAGTCTTTATCAGGGGTACTTCCCTAAAACCGTCATCATTAAACACTACCAACCATGCTTTTAGTGTAATTATTTGGTAGATGAAATCCAAAGCATATTCTCAGTTTTAACATACCCGCCTGAGTAACAAGAGGGTATCTGGACGGTACTAAAGGTCGATAACCAGTGTAATATCTGTGTATCAGGCAGCTATCAATTGTTTGCCGCTTCGTCTTCATCCCTCTTAATTTTACTTCATCAAAATGACGGGCAAGATTTGTCACGAGCGAATGAAGATTAGACCTTAAATGGATGATTAGTGATGACATTCAGCGCGGGAGCCCCGACCGCCACGAGAAGCCCTTCTGTCAGTGCAGTATAATATCAGCATCCATGGGCCTTTTTTTCCTGCGCTGTAGATTTTTCTGAGTCTCTCTTCTCTGGCGGAGTCCATTTTGGTTTTGGTGAGGTAAGTCTGCTCCTTTTGTGGTCCTTCGTCATGGACCAAGTGCAGGGCGTGGCGGATGACGGCCAATTCGCACGCATTTGTGTGTTCTGTGGAAGCAGCAGCGGGAAGAAAGCTATCTATACACAAGTTGCGGAGGAGCTTGGAACTGAACTGGTGTGTTTCTTTTCGTTGTGTGAAGCCTGATTCTATGAGTTTCTTCTTACTATTTGCAGCACTGTTTTCTCTCGGGTCTGCTTTTTCCTGGAGGTTTTTTTTGTGCTTTTGCTGGAGTAAATATGTGGTCTCGGTGACTCAGGTGAAGCGGGGCATCAACCTCGTGTATGGAGGAGGGAGCATTGGATTGATGGGCACGGTTGCTCAGGCTGCGCATTCTGCTGGTGGCCATGTTGTAGGGTACGCTTGTGATCTTGCACTGTAACCTGTGATTCGAGTGAAACTCTGCTGCACTGCTTTGGGATCATAGCCTGCTGATAGATTTCGACTAGGTCATTGTCCCCTGCCGTCACGAAAACCACAAGAACTTTAGACGTTCCAACTTCATACAAGACTGTACATACAACGACTTGTTAGTATATGCTTTTTACATTGACTGGCCGGCTTGAAATTATGTGACTGTAGGGTGATTCCCAAAGCTCTCATGCCGAAAGAAATATGTGGGAGCACCGTAGGGGAACTGGTGGCCGTGGACGATATGCATCAGCGGAAGGCCGAAATGGCTCGTCGTGCTGATGCGTTCATTGCCCTCCCTGGTACGAGCAGACTAATTTAGTTTTGACTACTCTACATTTTCAAATCTACTGCATGTTCAGAATTTCTCTTTCCCTAGACGATCCATGATCAATGAATTCATACTGGTCGCAAACTTGTAGGTGGGTACGGCACGTTTGAGGAGGTCTTAGAAATCATCACATGGGCGCAGCTTGGTATCCACAAGAAACCAGTAAGTCGAGCTAGATTCTGTAACACGTGACAGGCTGATCTCTCAGCCTATGCGTTACTAATGAGGTTATATTATATCATGATCTGTTGTAGCTCTCTGTTTCTGAATTGCGGTATTGACTGCTGTCCTGAGTAGTTTTCGATTATCGCATATGCATATTGTGACAGAGTACTGGAATCCTGTAGTTTCAATCACGAGTGAGGGACTGGAACCTTTGTGTGATGTGCGCAGGTGGGACTGTTGAATGTCGACGGCTACTACGACGCCATACTCACACTGTTCAACAAAGCCTTGGACGAGGGCTTCCTTAACCTAGCCAGCCACAACATCGTGGTCTCCGCGCCCACAGCAGCTGAGCTACTGGACAAGCTGAAAGTACGTAGTACTGCCCTAGTTCAGACTCTCCTCATGAATTTTCCACCATCTTCTAAAAGTCTACTAGTCTTACTCATGTGCATGACACCGTGCTTTCGAATGACCGATCACTGTAGGTGAACGACTCACCGCTGCATTAGATAGCAATCAATTGTGTCTAATTACTTCACTATTGTTTGACTGAGCTACAGAAGTACAAACCAACTGAGGACAAAAGCGTGCCGCAATTAACGTGGGACTCAATGACGCAAGGGCCAGCATCTAACTTCCCTGCCGTCATGGTTACAACTGGGACCAACGCTGCAGTCCACGATTCGGCTCTACACTTGGCCCGCAGATCAAGCACTACTACGAGAGCATTCAACACCGACATCGCTCACACTGGAATTCGCAAGTTCGACGGCCGAGCACAGACGTCACTGCTCCTCTCCCGTGGACCAGGACGCGTGAGTACTTTCCAAACAAGCGCATCGGGAAGATCGAGCCATCTCTCGGTGCACTCTTATCCCAAGTTCGGAGCAAGAGGACGCAAAACTGCCACGGCCATAGGCGCATATGACGGCCATGGAGCGGCTTTGGGTGCCCGCGTAATCCCGCCGCTAATTGTGTAGAGTTTTTATATTCAGTCCTCGGGATTGGAATCTAGTATTTGACAATGTTGTCTCAATAAATTCAGATGCAGTTTCTCTTTTTAAACATATTTTTGAACAAACTAGAGACGGGTTCAATCCATTGTAATTTTTTGCAGTCGCTTTAATTTTGCATTTCATGTTCTTAAAGACTCAAACTGCAGTGGAACTCCTTAATTATCACTTCTCCAAATTTCATTCGTTGATTTCTAGAGGACCAAGTGTCCTTGTGGGAAAAGGCACCACGTCCTTGGTGTAGTGGTTTGGGTCATGGCACACCGGTGAGGTGGTTGTGAGTTCAAGTTCTATTGCCGACGTGGTGCCTAACACAATAGTCCATCCAATTATGGTAGGGGGCCCCAAGGCCTCGTTGTATGAAGACCCACAAAGCCCACAGTGGCATTTAGTGTAGGGACACACTTAGTGTAGAAAAGTGATTTCCCTTGAGAGGGGGGAGTAGTTCTATTACACTAGCCTATGTCCCGTGGCCATATGCTTGGTGAAGTGAATGAACAAACACTATATTTCCGTCTGTCTCCTTCGGAGGCCAGAGTTCTTCTTCCTTCTGGGGAAACAAGATATTTCAATTTGATTGCAATTATCTTACAATATGTTCGGTCAAAGTTCACAACTTCCTTACCACGTCATCTTATATAAGATTAGAGGACAATCCTGCAGTTGCATTCTCAAAATGTTCATTGTAACAAATTTTAATTGATGCAATGGAGATTCCTCTAGGAAAAAATGCCTCGGTCCTGTAGGGGTTAGTAATTTTTATGTTTTGATTTTCCAATGACTTGTAATAGTTGAATAAGTTGAATGCTTCTAGGCTTAGAAAATGAAGATTTTTAAACCCTTAGGGTTTTTTTAGAATATTTACCTTTCTTTTGGTACTCAATCTGTTTGTTCTTCATGACTAACATGTGCTTTACATAATGTTTGTTCAATTAAAATCACAAAATGACAATCCGTAGTGCAAAACTTTGCTACAGAAGGTGGTCAAAGTGAGCTAAAGACTTTGTTTTGACCTTTGGTATGATCTAAAGAATTTTTTTGTCTAACTTCAAAGTATAGTATCTGTGTGGTCAAACCAATCTTTTACAACATATCCTAGTACAATCCTAGTACAAGATCCAATAGGTGGATATGTAAAAAATGTGTTTTTTCCTTTCTATATTAAATGCATGAAAACGACAATTTTCAGTGATTTTGGGTGCAGAATTGTCAAGGAAGTCTAGGGGTTAAGCACTTTTGTTGCTCTCCATAGTGACTACCAAAAGTGTTTCAATGTTTTGTCCAATCATTCATTTTTATTTTCTCATTTAATCAGAAAAGTTTAGACATTGTCTACTCTTGCAACCAAACACTTATTAATACCTTTTAAACTCACATTTTCAACTGTACAAAGATATCACCACGGAAAGAAAAAATATACAAGTTTTTGTAAGTACTACAAATTGAAAAACTTTTGCACCTAATGTTTAATACTTTGTAAAACCTCTTTTTTGCCACTAAGGCGGCTACGACACGTCGGAGCATATTATCTACAAACTTAAGAACAATCTCTATTTCTATCTTGTTCCACTCCTCAACACCCTCTCCACAACTCAAGCATCCCACTTAGTTGAGTGGCATAAGCCGCCAACTATCGTTCTAAGTCAACTTTTAAGTATTGATGTGTTTGTAGATGAGGTGCATGAACATGCATAAGCATGCAACATGCAAAATTGTTTCAATGTCCATGTGCTCCATACATGCCCCAAAATGCTCTATTCTTCCCAAGTTGATTGAGGCAAGCCTCTTTTCATAAATATGACACTGCAAACAATATTTTTTACAACATTATGATGGTCAAATATTGACTACTTTGCTACATACACGTAGTTTTTCTTGACAATGAAAACATTGAAATACTTAAGTATTATTATAATTTTGTTGTAGAAATTATAACGTCTTCAACAAATAGATACTCATGATATCAAAGATTTCTTTTATATCTGAAGATTGAAGGTTTTACTTTATGAATCAACTGTTGCTGGTGTTTCAGCTTGATCATGACTATAAGTGAAATGCTGAAGTTGTGGAGATTTTGTACAGTGACTTTGATATTCTTTGTTTCATTTCCTTATTCTTGTAGAATCGCATTCCTCGTTTCGAGATGCACAAGTCATCCGCATGACCTTTCCTGAGATTGCAAATCTTTCAATGAAATTCTGCATTTTCCGCTCAATGATAGGTCAAGCACTTCATGCGGAAGTAGTTCGTGAAGATGCAGAATTAGTCTTCTACACGGTGTAGGCAATTGCTCTAGAAGAGCCACGCAGGTGAGTATAACCTAAATACAAATTGCCTTGAACAACCGAATTGACAGTGCCACATTGCCACAAAATAGGCCTCTCCTAAGTGTTCAACGTTGAATCATATACCAACAAATACAAGCAGCTTCCAACAGCTCCACAAACCTAGAGCTTCCGTGCACATCGGTAAGGTCAATGCAACAAACGATTTCAGGTAAAAGAATAAAGTCGTTAACTTTATGCAAACTTTCGTTCCAAAACAACATGGCTAATGAATTGTAAAGTGGTAAAGCTCTGAGGCTGAATTCATTACACGCTAGCTGATTCGTTCTGCCACTTCTAGTAATTCTACTCTTCTACAGTTCCATCATCTTCACAGGCACCGCGATGCAGAGTTTTAACATCATGACTGTTGTATCACCACCAAATCTAGCTGCAGTACTACAGTAAATGGGCAGCTCGTTCCAACCTTCAAAGCCAGGTCACTCCCTCTACTCTCCTGGCCTACAATTAAAATTACATGTGGAAACATTCTACAGAGCTTTGAGAATGATCGGCAAGCCTGACTTTGGCCGCATCACCACGACGTGGCACGGGTGAACAGCAGGTGTGCCGAAGTGCATCTGTATAGTAGGCACCCTAACTTCGTCCCCAAATTCCGCTAGCTCATTCCGCCGGCATGATCTGAAGCCGCTCTCCAGCAGCTTGCACCTCGCTCTCAGAGTACTCACTGGGCCGAAAATTCGTCACACAGTCCGACTTCAAGCCTTTGACAAACAACAAAGCTCTATCGTACGCCCGCCCCGCCGCCTCCTCGCAGTCAAACCTCCCTAGATCGTACGTCCGCTTCACCCCATCACCCATCGTCTGGCTCATCTTCGCCTCATACCAGGTCCCTCCGCACTTCCGGCTGCGCACACTCACGCCCTTCATTCCGCTCTTACCCTTACTAAACTTATGAGAAAACCTGCGGATCTTCCACACAAAATCTCTTTCACTCCAGTCCTCGTGGAGGGCCATGAAGGCGGAGTAGGTGCTTTCTGGAAAGTTCAATGCATAGGGATTTCCATTGGCAGTCTCCCGGACGACGTCGAGCTTCAACGCGGCCTTGTCGTGGGCGCATTTCGCCTCGTCCTTGGTCTGGAAGTTGCCGAGGAAGATCTGCGAGCCCTTCTTCTTGCGCTTTCCCAGTTGCCGATCCTGCGCCCAGAGGTGCGCCTCCCACTGCTTGTTCTTCTTGTGGTAGGTCACGCCGATGGTTTCTGAGGGGGTAGGCACTAGCTGCGGCTGGTGTGATGTGAAATGTGGGACGTCGCCTGAATCAGGTGCCTGGACATTATCATCTCTGGTCTCCAAAGTGCCCGGGAAGTGTGAAATTCTCCACGGGTCCAGAAATTCTTCCAACGACAGCAACGGCAGCCCCTCAATCGCTGATGAAATACCTGAAGACAAACATGGTGTCTCTGTCAACCTTCAGAAAGGAAGAGGACTGTTTGCAGAATATGAAACCAGAGACTCAATCAGTGATTAGGACTAGCAAGAGGACTTAGATATGCAGTTTTAAAATCGACTTACGAACCTTGTGACTCCGGAATATCCACATTGTGATCCATCGTCAAGGATGCAGTTCACCGAGAAGTTGTGAAATAAAAACTGCATGAAGACAGTACCATAAGTAACACAAGAATAAGAATTTAGAAACTTCTTCTAGCCCAAGAAACAATACGAAAGGTTTGACAATGTTATTTTTCTGATTTGCAGGTCAGTAAAACTATCATTCGCACCCACTTCTTTCATATTAAGATCCCTACCTGGACTCATGTAGCATCCATATTGTTCGCAAACCTATACCTGCTTTTTCCATACCACGATTCCTACCTACTCTCATGTAGCATCCATATTGTTCACAAACCTGTACCTGCTTTTTCCATACCGAGATCCCTACCTAGACTCATGCAGCATCCATATTGTTCACAAACCTATACCTGCTTTTCTCTAGTTCATGTTCTTGCAAACAAACGTCACATTAAAGTACAGAAGACAGTCGCAGATCATTTGCAACTCTAAAATGAATATAATTATTATCTGTACGACGCGGTTACCATCTGAAACTAGAGATGCGAAACCCTGATTAATGGAAACCCAAGTATGACATAATCAATACTTCTAAATAGATGCATATGGAAAGAAGTGTTGTTGGATCCCAAAACTATTCACATGTTACTCTCCTCTTACCAGTTAGAGCACTAAGGTGGTAACCCAAACCTAAACACCCGAATGGAAATTATACAAGAACCAGCTACAATCCTTGACATACAACAGATTATACAAAAGATCGCACTAGGCAACAAGTTCGACGTGATGAACAGATTCATCTTATCCCTCGCTCCTAGTAGCTACACCATGTGCCCAAACATACAGAGTATCGCACCAGATCGCAATTTCGGCGCGGAATCAAGCACAAACACACAGATAATCTCACCAGACGTACGACATGCTCTGCGCAAACATATGCCCAACTGAGCGGGGGTTCTGCTTTTTTTCTACAGTTTCTAATTGCCAGATCATCACACCTGAATCACAAAGACGAAAGGCGGAACTCCAGCACTTCCGCTCGCTCTCCCAGACTCCCACACGCTCCAGCAATCGTCCAACTGGTACGAGAAGTGAGTGCTCGCGACTTGTAAAAGAAGGGGATGCTCGCGGCTGGTAGGAGAAGAGGGTGCTCTCGACTGCTTAGAGACGAGAGTGCTCGCGACGGGTAAAGAGAAGAGACTGCTCGCGACTAGTAAGAGAAAACAGTGCTCGCGACTGGTGAAGAGGAGAGACCGCTCGCGACTAGTAAGAGAAGACAGTGCTCGCGACTGAAGAAAAGCTGTGAATATGAGTGATCCATCGTCAAGGACGCAGTCCACATAAAGTTGTGAAATAAAAACTGCATTAAGAAGACGGTAACATAAGGAACACGAGATTTTGTAACTTCTTCTTTCCCAAGTAAACAACATGAAGGTTTTGAAAATGTTAATTTCGTGATTTGCAGGTCAGTAAAATTATTATTTGCACCCACCTCTTTCATACCACAATCCCTACCGAAACTCATGTAGCATCCATATACTTCACATACCTATACCTGCTTTTTCCATGCCGAGATCCCTACCTAGACTCATGAAGCATCCATATTGATCGCAATCACGTACCTGCTTTTTCCATGCCAAGATCCCTACCTAGACTCATGAAGCATCCATATCGATCACAATCACGTACCTGCTTTTTCCTTGCCAAGATCCCTACCTAGACTCATGTAGCATCCATATTGATCACAAACCTGTACTGTACCTGCTTTTTCCATACCATGATTCCTACCTAGACACATGTAGCAATCTGTTCACAAATTTATACCGGATCCCACTAAAAAAAACCCGGTCGAGCGTTGCACCAAGCCTCAGGCTGGAATGGATGGGGAGGGTAGGGACAAAACCGGCCCCTATTTTTATGTTGGAGGCTGGCCCTATTTGATCAAAGGGAGGGGCCTCCATGGGTAAATTGGAACCGCAGGCTCCAAATGTGGCAAAGACTTCTCCAAAAAAGGCCTCTACATCACCGAAAGTGAGAAGGCCAGAAAAATGGACCCGCCGAAGGCTGAGCCTTCAACATATTAGGCTCGGCCGGGGTATATAGTGGGATCCACCTATACCTGCTTTTTCCATACCAAGATCCCTACCTGGACTCATGTAGCACCCATATTGTTCACAAACCTACACCTGCTTTTTTCTCTAGTTCATAGTCTTTGTCTACTCAAAGCCCTAACTTATGTACACCCGAGTATGACATAATCAGCACTTCTATACAGATGCGTATGGAAAGAAGTGTTGTTGGATCCCAAAACTATTCACATGTTACTCTCCTCTTACCAGTTAGAGCACTAAGGTGGTAACCCAAACCTAAACACCCGAATGGAAATTATACAAGAACCAGCCAATCCTTGACATACAACAGATTATACAAAAGATCGCACTAGGCAACAAGTTCGACGTGATGAACAGATTCATCTTATCCCTCGCTCCTAGTAGCTACACCATGTGCCCAAACATACAGAGTATTGCACCAGATCGCAACTTCGGCGCGGAATCAAGCACAAACACACAGATAATCTCACCAGACGTACGACATGCTCTGCCCAAATATATGCCCAACTGAGCGGAGTTTTTCCTGCAGTTTCTAATTGCCAGATCATC
Organism: Bryoerythrophyllum caledonicum; assembly: GCA_963971425.1. Lineage (NCBI taxonomy): Eukaryota > Viridiplantae > Streptophyta > Bryopsida > Pottiales > Pottiaceae > Bryoerythrophyllum > Bryoerythrophyllum caledonicum. The sequence goes on along the minus strand of OZ020525.1, from coordinate 9,830,665 downwards.
ACACCTGAATCACAAAGACGGAAGACGGAACTCCAGCGTTCGGTCACCTCCAGCACTTCCGCTCGCTCTCCCGCAGTACGCTCCAGCAATCGTCCAAGGAAAAAATACAACACATTCTTTTACTTACTGGTAAAAGGAGTGGTCGCGACTTGTAAAGAGGGGAGATTGCTCGCAACTGATGAAAAGCTGTAAATATGTGTGTATATATATGCTTCAATCTAATTAGTAACTAGTTTGTCGGGAGGAGGGCTATCTGCATGTCTCGCGGGGTGGATCGATCATAGATCATGGAATCGTGGTCTCAGCAGCTCTGGTCTCGTTAGCGGAACTGGACTGAACTGGGCACTTGTGAAATTGGCACTCGTGATTCGAGATGATGTGGACATGATTCACGAGAAAGATGGACCCGATTGATCAGGCTCGAGGGTGAGGATTGATCGAATGTGGAGTGTCTTGTAAGTTGTGGAGCCTCGAGGTGAGTCTGAGATGTACTCATTGGTACATCTCTGGAAAGAACCGACCTGCTGATCAGAAAGATGATCTGAACTTGTCTGAATCGTTTCTTCGGGTGGAATAGGAGCCTGGAGATCTGAAGCAATGAAGATGAAGAACCGGTCGATCAAGCACCATCCAGCTCCTTCGCGGCTTCCTGCATTTTCCACCATCTTCGTGTGCACACACCCCGAATACGTGACGGCATTCTGGTCTGAATGAAATCTGCCGCCATGCAATTATTGGGGTGCCATGCAGACGAGGACACATGAGTTTGAATCTGGACTCAATCTGAAGGCTGAAGCTCTGCATTTCCTGCTTGAAACAGTTTGGATGCTCTCATTTATAAAGCTCCGAAGGTGATCTTAGCTAGATTTGTAGTCAGCTCTCATATTAAACTGACATGGGTTTGATTTTGCAGAGAATAAAATACTGAAAATAAATGTATGTACGTATGTATGTATTACTAGAGTGTTACCCGTGTCCTCCGGACACAACATTTTTTGTGTTGAGCCCCCACCTCCCTGTCCCCCAGCCCTTTCCGTCCAATCCATCGTCCGCTCATCCTTGTCCCCTTGTCCCTCGTTCCCCGTCCCCCATCCCCATCCCTGTCCCCGTCCCCTCCTTTTATCCAAAACCCTAACTTTTAGCTTTTCATCCAAAAGCCTTTTCATCGACGTGTTCATCCATTGACACGTTCATCCAAAATGATCGTTTGTCATCCCGTCCTTGTCCCCTTATCCCCCATCCCCCATCTCCATCCCCATCCCCGTCCCCGTCCCCATTCCCATCCCCGCCCCGTCCTTTTATCCAAAACCCTAACTTTTAGCTTTTCATCCAAAAGATTTTTTCATCGGCACGTTCATCCATCGGCACGTTCATCCAAAAGTGTCGTCTTTCATCCTGTATTCTTTTATAGATATAGACTAGTGGGGTACCCATGTCCTTTGGACACCTTTCTTGTTGGATAATTTTTGTTGGATGAATTTATTTATTGGGAACGGACGGACGGACATCAAGCTTAGCATATTGTATGGTTGTTAGTACCGCGGCAAGGACAATCATTAATATCTAGGTTTGCAAGGTACAATTGAGGTTAATGGGCGATTATACATACGTTCACATAATTACTCTTGAAGCACAAAAAATGTATTAAAGTGAAGCAAAATAAACTTTTTCAAACAGAAGTACCACACCATACATGTCAACACAGTATAAGACCATTTTTTATACATGTAGTAGGTGAAATAATGATATGAATTTGAAACACCATGTTTCATTGAGTTGGGTTCAATACAAATACAAAATTCTAACACTATAGTCTATTGTATACACCAATTCCTACAGATTTGTATTTTATTAATGTTTTTTAAAATTCAATGCAATAGAAATGGGTTAATATTTATTCATCATAGGATCCTTTTACATATGTGCGGCCTTAGCATTGTTCAGCGTTACGCCTCGTTGTATACCACGTTGCGCATGACTTGATCATCGGCACGTTCAATTGACTCTGCATCAAGAAGAAAAGAAAGATTTTTTGGAGCTGTTGCACGCGAGAAAGCAACATACAAGTGCCCGTGGGAAAAGACATTCTTTGTAAGGCATATGCGGACCTTAGGTGTTATCTGTCCTTGTAACAGAATCAGAGGACCGAATTATACAAATTCCAACGGCTACATCTACTTGCATTGCCGGCAATCTAAGTCGTCGAGCTAACCAATGCTACAACCCGGAAGAAACTCCAACGCAAGACTTATAATTTATTCTGAATTCAAAAAATTACAAACGGGGCTACACATCTTCCCTTAGCGATTTCGCTGGAAAAATCCCTACCAACTCAGACATGTTATACAAACCTAATCGTCGTCCTTGTACTTGCGCCGGTCGAGGTAGCGCGGCATATCAGGGACCCGGAGCCCTCGTACTTGATGCAGCGTGAGACCTCACGCTCGCCACCGCCGAGCTCCACCGTGATGTTGTCCGCGCCGATGCAGAAGCGGCACACCTACGAGAAGCACTGGGAAGCACTGCTGGTCGTTCTCGCACTGCTCCGAGCTCTTTACCTGCAACTTGTTGTCGCCAGGGTTGTCTACATAGACGGACAGGGGCCCAAAGACAGCGGACGGACGGACAGTAGGACGGACAGTAGGACGGACGGACAGGACGGACAGCACTTTTTGGCGGACAGTTGCGTGTAAAAAAAATTACGAACCCTAAATCAAATTTTCAACTTACCCCCTGGTAAAACACGTGTGCACGGCACGTCAGACGGCTTTCCACGTCACATCAAGGGGCGAGCGCGTGCCTTCGGACCGCGCGCGCAGCATTTGGGGCCGGGCGCGTACCAATCTGGACCGGGCGCGTTCATGAAGGGCCGGGCGCGTTCCAATTAGGGCCGGGCGCGTACGATTTAAGACCGGGCGCGTACCCCTAAGGGCCGGGCGCGTGCATAGCAGGGCCGGGCGCGTAGCACTCAGGGCCGGG